>JAPMOB010214969.1:0-12792 GCA_029875015.1 Lepomis gibbosus
AAGTAGAGACTTTAGCTATCAAATGTTAACCGATAATCTTGCCTTTTAGCCATCTTGAATCTTCTATGTTCTGTGGAACTGAAATAAATGTACACGGACACAGTGTTTTAGCCATATTTAAAAATAATGTTTTAGAAATGTATCAAAATTGCTATTGGAAATTAATATTTTAATAGAGACAATTTTTGAATGTTTTTTAATATATTTAATATATTATTTATTGTGCTGTAAGAGAGCAAAATGCAAAATTTTTGTTCGGACACGTTACGGTAATGAAGTTTTTAATAAAACAAAAATAAAAAATACTTTTTAAAACTAATATTTGAAAACAACTAAGTGAACATTTAAGTTAAAGTTGTGTACTTTAACATTAAATTTTGTTTTTTCATCTTCTATGTGAAAATATGCAATAATTCATTTCGGACACGTCTTTAGGTGGTTTCGTGAGAATCACCCTTTTGTATACTGTCTTGAGTTGCTGAAATTTTATTCTTCCACTACATGATTACACACGGATGATAAAATCTGTTTAAATTGTAAAACACAGAATTCAGAAAAATTAAAATGGACTTTGGCATAATTAAAACAGAATTTTGGGCCATACATTACATGTTACAAAAGGGACTTGATGGGATGAGCACAGATTACTTCACCTCAAAAGTTGAACATGTGTGACATTGCTTCAGGTAAAACTTCCAAACATCTCTATTCTTTCATTTTTCCAGGATGTGGATCTTTGAAAAACTTATGTTTATGTCAGTGGGTAACAAGCCTTTAAATGCAACAAAGGACAATTCTGTTCCTTTGAATTATCACAACGGGTGTTGTAAGTATACTGTTGGATGTTGACTTCAAACCCGACAAGTAACTGTCACATTTAAAGATAAATACACTGAACAAAATTTTAAAAAACGCAAAACCTTTGTTTTTACAATCCATTCATCATGAGCTGAACTCAAAGATATAAGACTTTGTCTATACACAAAAGGCATATTTCTCTCAAATATGTCAAAATCTGTGTTAGTGAGCACTTCTCCTTTGCGAAGATAATCCATCCACCTCACAGGCGTGGCAGATTAAGATGCTGATCAGACAGCATGGGTATTGCACAGGTGGGCCTTAGGCTGACCACAATAAAAGGCCACTTGAAAATGTGCTGTTCCTTCACACAGCACAATGCCACAGATGTTGCAAGTTTTGAGGGAGCGTGCAATTGGCATGCTGACTGCAAGAATGTCCACCTGTGATATTGCTGGTGAATTGTTCTTGTTCTTTTCTCTACCATAAGCCGTCTCCAAAAGGCATTACAGAGAATTTGGCAGTCCATCCAACAGGCCTCACAACCGCAGACCAGCCCAGGACCTCCACATCCAGCATCTTCAGCTCCAAGATCGTCTGAGACCAGCTACCCGGACAGTTGCTGCAATAAATCGGTTTGCACAACCAAAAAAAACAACCAAAAAATTTTTGCACAAACTGTCAGAAACCATCTCAGAGAAGCTCATTTGCATGCTGGTCGTCCTCACCGGGGTCTCAACCTGGCTGCAACTTCACACAGCCATTGAAGAGGAGTGGACCAACTTTCCACGGGCCACAATCAACAACCTGATCAACTCTATACAAATGAGATGTGTTGCACTGCGTGAAGCAAATGGTAGTCAAACCAGATATGGATTGGTTTCCGGACCCCCAAAGACCCCTCCAATACAGTAAAACTGCACATTTTCGAGTGGCCTTTTATTGTGGCCTGTGCAATACCCATGCTGTCTGATCAGCATTTTGACATTCAGCTCATGATGAATGGGGGCAAAAACAAAAGTGTTGCATTTATAATTTTGTTCAGTGTAGATAGGTTTATGCTCACAAAAAGAAGCATATGGATGTTTTATGTTTTTGACAATCATCTCTGCAAATTAATAAAACTTTTAAGCAAATTAAAGTAGTAGAGTATTGTTATTTTGAAATATGTAATTTCACATATCAACATTTATTTTTGGCCCACAGCCTTCCATCCAGATAAATTTTTGGCCCTTCATACGGAGGAATTTGTGCAGCTCTGGTCTAAACAAAACATGACAAAGACGTGGACCTCACCCTCTTGTGAAATAAACAAATCAAAATTTTCATAACCCTCAGCACAGAACACCTCATTTGAATAACATCTAAATGCATCAGACCAGGTGTGAGCTCTTAAGATTAGCTGTGCACATAGTTGTCTCTGGCTAATTTTCTCAAGCTGTGTGATATTAGGTTTAAAAGGAGTCACTCTATTCCGTAATAACAGCTTGCCATGCTTTTAAGTGCATAAAGCAAGCATCCCCCTGCAATTAACCCAAGTAGCCTCATTGGGCCTGTTGCTGCTTTTTATTTGTGAAAAAAGCAAATTACCGGGCATGATCTGACCCTCTTGACAGTATGCACCATAGGTGAGATGGGACTTTGACGAGGCCATACCCAAACACTTTTGCATGAATAAAATAAAAAATTAATAAAAAAAGACATAATACTACGCCTTGCATACATACACAAATCTTTGTTGACCTGACATCTTTTTGTTTTTAGGTAAAAGAGATAGATTTGTGGTACTGCTGACTTCAGTAGCCATCATTTTGTGGTTTGTTTTGCGGAGAATAGTAGTTTGTTTCACATCTGCCCTCCAGAAACCGAACCACCATATTATCGACCAGGGGCCTGTACCACAAAGCAGTATTTGAGCTTATTGAGGTAATTTCGGGGTTAACCCTGGGTTGTCAGTATCATGACAGCGGTTCACTTCTTACCAGGGTAGATCGCAGTGGTAACTTATGTTTAATGGCTAACCTGCTCTGGAGTAGGTTATGTTCCAGATAAGAGATCACTATAAGAGAATATAAAAAGCACCGCCTACTGACAAATCAGCTCTCTTGGAAGATGACATCACCTGTAGGTGATCCCACAGACTGTTTTATAGGCTGCTTTATGTTTGCTACAGCGATGTGGAGAAAGTTTTGTATAGCAATATTGAAAGCCTTGTAAGCTACTATTGTTCACGTTTTTACAGTAAACCTATACTTACTGCTATGAAATGTGTTTTATATTTTTTATTTGCTCCCCAGCCTGTCGCAGCAGTTAAAATAAATGGGTTTCATTTTTTTCTATGAGGCTGAATAATAAATTATTTCAGGTTAGTAGCTATCTTATCGACTATCACATGACTAGTCATGTCCCGCCCCACCTTTTGCTATGTGGGCGGAGGTATTGAGATAAGTTTTCAGTAGTCTAAATGTTGAGATTCAGTCTTTCAACCACAATTTGAGCACATTTGAATGAGTGGATTTTTTGTTTCATTGGTTTTGAAGTTAATTTAGAACAATGTTTGGAACACTTTTGAGTGTGTTAAATAAATGAACCTCATTTCTTAAGTGATAAGAATTTATTAAAAGGTGGGTCGGCCACTTAGGCTATTTCGTGCCTGAGTCTTTTAATGTAGAAACGTCAACACACAGCCGAGCTGAAAAAATAAGGCTAATATTTTCATAGATGCCATGAGGACACATCAAATCAACGCATTATTATAGACTACACCTGTTCATCTAGGCATTTACACTGTCTGCGATTTTCTGTCTCCCTCCATGTGTCAGTTGCAGCTGTGTTACTTAGACTATATTTTATTTCTGTAGTGTTACTGTTTGCTCCTTGTTTGTAAACTATGCCACTCTGCTGCAAGTGGACTAGTTAATGTCTGTGATTGGTCATCAGCTGCTAACACCGCCTCTTTTATGCGAACACACTCACGGCTGGATTGGGAAACCCCGAGTTGACTTACCGAGTTGGTAACCAGCCTTGTGGGACCACTTGTTAGGGTTATTGAAGCCAGATAATGAAAAGATATCCTGGTTATGTTGAACTGAAGTTAACTCGTTCAGGACAATAATAGTTAATTAGTTTGGGGAGTCTGTGACTGTGTGGAAGATATAGAGCGAGTCTCTGTGTCAGTGCCATTTGCTTTTAATGCAGAAATAAATTACTAAAATGTGCAAAGAATAACTTGAACATGATATGTTCATCTGCCATATCACTTAATTGATACTCAAATATATCGGATATATTTGATAGATCACCCAGCCCTAGTCACTGCATGCTCTGCCCATTAAACAAGCATGCAACATCTGCCACTAGGGGTCTCTCAATTCAAAACAACAACAAAGCACATGGTTTCATGACCGTGAAGTACCATGGTGTCTTGGGAGTTATCTTCATTGCTTAACAGTCACCATTGCAAATGAAAATCAATCTGATGTGACTCAGGCAGAAAGCATGATTACGGACAACGTAATAAATTTAAGTTTTATTCACATTACATTTACACTTAAAGGCAACCAAATGAAATGCACTGGTAACTTTAAAAAAAAAAATTCTAGGTTTGAAAATTCTTGAAAACCTTTGGCTTTTTCTGGCTGGCACAAGCTACTTGACATCGCTGCAAGCTAGACATTGAATTATATCAATAAATTAGGTCTCTGCTGTATTACTGTGTTGCAAATGCAGGGTGGCAGAAATATGGCAATTATACCTATTAGTGAGACTAATTCTGTGACATTTTATACATTACACCTACCCTAGGCCATGTGTTTATTAGTTCCCTAGAGTAATATTGTAACTTATCTCCGTGTTGCAACCACTTTTATTTTAGTAATGCATAAATCACCAATTTATGTTACAACTTGCCTAAGTTTGAATTTACACACAACTAGTGCAACAGGCTGTTGATAATTTGAGAAAATGCATAACCTGTTGATAAAAAGGATGTGGAGCTGTGGTGACTTCCACTGAACAGTCATGTGACACAAACAATGCATTTCTAGGGTGTGTCTGTAGCTGTATACATTTGTCTAAATCCAGTGTGCTTTCTGTTCCATTGCTCGTTTTAATAGCCTCTAATGTACTGATCCAGCATCTGAGTCTGTACCAGCAGCCTCACTGTACATAAAAAAATAAGTAAAATGTGACTGTTTTCTAGTTTCAGCTTTCTTAAAAGTGATAATTTTTTTTGATATGCAAGTTAGTAAACGGAATTTCAGACTATTCCTGGTTGCCCCATAAGTGTATAACGTTACAGTTGCAAACTCACACATATAACCACACACTGCGGCTAAACACAGTCAAACTGATGGGGGGGGTTACATATAACTGTGGTATTGCTTTGACCATACTCAGGTCACTGAAAGGCCACGGCCACACTATGCCAGCTCTAGTAAAGGCATTAGGATTATCCTCAGTGATGATCTGCACTTGTCAAAATGACTTGCTTACTCCTCCTCCTTGCCAAAGGTCATAACCTATGGAACCAAAGTTCCTTAAGAAAGCTCCTGGCTAACTTTAGCCGACACATTTAAAGTAATAAGGCAACGTGAAAACTAGAAAAGCTCAAGAAGAGATGCTATTGCTTCCCAGAACATTCAATTTACACGTTTTGCTCCTGGGCAGATTTTCATTCATAGCTAATTTTCTCTATGATAGCTGGTCCGTGACAACATTGGCTAACGTTAACGTTAGTGCTAAGTTACTTGTTATTCGTCACAGTGACCGTTAGTGCTGTTTCTTTTTTAACTACGTGAAGGCTCTGCAGGCTAAACTTTAGCCACTAAACTAACGTCAACGTTAGCAAGCATGCTAGAAACAAATGCTGCTCCCTGCTTATGTTTTGGGGCCCCGAGACGACGTTAGCTAGAGCGAACGATTAACCTCACGCGTTCCGACACACACACACACACACCCAAACGGTGACTGACCCTCGTGCCAACCGTGACACCCTGTGCCAAGGTTCAAACTAGACGTCGCCTTACCGTTATCGTAAAGCCTTGTAGCCTCGTTCCTCTTTCTGGCCGCCCTTCCCTGGCTGTTTTTTTCTGTTATTCTACACCATTTCTGGATGGTGGCTCGCTGTATCCGACAGAGAGAAGCAGACCAGCGACAGCGAAAGAGCAGCAGGGGTGGGACCTAAACGACTCTTTTCATTTGCATTCCGAGCTGACAACGTGACATATCCGGCCAATAAGCACAGAGTATAATATTTGACCCCGCCTCTTCTACCGTCAATCAACAGCTCCCCTCTCCCTACACCTCCCCCCGTCTCTTGTTCCATGCGCCTGTCAACTGCCGACCGCTGTCTTGATCTCCATGGTAACAAAAATGGTATAACCCCTTGCCCTGGCAAACCCCCGTTTTTTCCCGGGATTATACCATATTTTACCATTCTATCCCAGTGTCACCCCCTTTAAATATTTTCCCGTAAATCTCCCGTATTTTTAACAACGCTAAAAAATAAAATAAAATAAATGGTGGGCATGTTTGAAATGTTTGCGATTTTCCCTCCGGTAAAGCAGGTGGCAGTGTACAACATTAGCTGTAACAGAGACGGGAAGAAGACGATGAAGAACCGAAAAAAAGGCCTAAGACTGCAATCTACATAAATTATTCTGCATTAATGGCTATATAATTATAGACTTCTTAATTAAAAACCCACAAAAAATTTACTTACTACAACTTACGACAGGTACAAGACAGAATTTACTGTTATTCTCAGTTTAAAAAATAAAAATCTAAAATGCTTCATTGGTATGAATGTTTAGGTATACAGTGTTCCCAAAGCAGAAAGTGACAGATAAATAATAAAATATATATATATATATATATATATAAAATAAACAATTAAATTAAATTTTTAAAAAATAATAAAAACAAACTATATCTCCCGCTGAAATGATGTCTTGCTTTTTGACAAGTTGCAGCATTTTCCAAGGAATGATTATTAAAATAACAAATAATAATATTAATAATAATATTGTGATTATATGTAATTTTATCAATCAATCAGTCTATCAAGTTTTACTTAAAGTTAAAATTCATTGAAAGGCATGGTCCCAATACACAAAATAGGCTATACCAAAATAAAATACAGAAGGCACATGATAAAACATAAGATAAAATACAATCAGAATAAAATCAACAAAATTAAAAAAAAAAAAAAGAAAAAACGATTTTACTTGCAAAAACAATGGTTTAGTGTCTATATTAGTTGGTTGTTGCATAAGGAGATAAGTTTTGCTGCAATTATTTGGCATTTGGGCATTTCTCCCAGGGGTAGGGGAGTTTCTGTATGTCTGATTTAGATTGGAATTCAGAATTTATTTGAGAAATGTCTCTGTGTACAATGTAGCCTACAGCCTATGCATTACTCTGCCATACCGTGCTGCCTTAAAATTAAGATTATTTTGGTATGCTAAAAAGTTTTTCTTATTTTTCGCACATCTGTAAAATGGACCTTGCTCATGTATCATATACTCATTTATACATTTTATTTAAAATCCATATTGTTTCTGTTCACAATGTATTAATGTAGGCTACTTCTATTTTATTCTTTTTTAAAAAATTCTTTTCTGGATTCACTTGGAGATCCTTGAAAGTTGGGACACAATTGGTCTTGTGTCTTAAAATAAACAGTAATGAGGGTCCTTCGAGAAAATTTGTAGTGGACTGGTAATATTAAAAAACAACAAAGAGGTCAGAACATGGAAATTTAAGGTGTTCATACATACTTTTAAAATATATAGAAATTATATGTGAAGGTTTTATGAATGATCTTGGCATGTGGAAAATACACAGGTGGTGTTAATAACATGGCGACTCTCATTCTAATTCTGCTACATAATGAAAACCAGGTCTGATGTTCATGGATAAACAAAAGAACACTTCCATTTATGGATTTTTTTGTTGGAGGAATCATGAATATGACTAATGGATAAATTGGCCTGGATTTTTCTCAACTTCCTCTGGGATCCATATTATATCTACAATCTATCTATTGTGGTTCTGCTTCTCTATATTGTAATTTCACTCTTGTTATTTCTGTTTACTCTGAGGGATTCCTACTCTGTAGCTTTCCTCATTTTTTCCTTTAAACATCTTTTTGGGGGAGTTTTTCCTCATACAGTTGTTATTTTGGCCTATATAGATAAAATTAAATACACATCATTTGCAGTAGAACAGACACATAGTTTGAATTCTCACCAAAATATCTACCTCTACTATTGTAATATGCATACAAATGTGCATCAATTTGATCTGGTGAACAGATTACTCATTGACCTTTTAAGTACAAATCAGTTGTCAGAAATTTGCATAATCCATGAGTCTTATTTAATATAAATGCAATTCTTTCCCATCAAATAGAAGATACGAGTCTCTTTTGTAGTTTTATTGAAACTGATTTTCTTGTTTCAGTTCTGGTTGTCTTCTCTGTCTTGCACAAAAACTGTGCTAGACCACACTGTACAAGCACTGAATCCCTACTGTGTATCCAGATGGAAATGACCGAGCATGGTAATAAAATGTTTCAGTGAGTCACTATGGTGTTGCCTGCAATATGGAGGAGGGGGGTGCATGAAAATACTGAATAATTTATCAGAATATGACTTATTTGGTTGGCCCTTGAGTTAATTATCTGGTCTTTCATAGCTCCCTTGATTCCTCGCTCGCAGCATCAGCATGAACACAGTATTATTCCAGGAACTTTTGTTAATCCCCAAAGACACGTTATGGGCTCACAGCCAGGCAGGCAGACTGCGTGATATTAATGTTGTAGCAGAGGTAACACTGAATCCAAACACTGCTCTGCTGGGCTGGAACATACCTTCAAAGTGATGTTTACACAATATCATGGGCCAGATGTAAAGGTGTGTGGATAATACATGAGAATCTTAATGGAATATTTATGTGGGCTTCCGTTCAGCTTGGTTGATCCTCCATTTCAACAAAGTCAGGGATGAGGTGGTTTGTTCTCCACCAAGCAAGTGTCCCTGTGTTTCCACAGTGCTGCTCATTGAATGACAGAACACAAGACAGAGTGCAAACCTGAAACTGATTCACCGTGACAAACATTTTTAGTACTTAAGTAAAACTAAAGCTATTTTTCATGGACAGTGCTGGAACAATGCATTCAAGCTCATGGAGCTTTGAATTTGTGGTTGGTGGTTTTTAAGTTTTTAAACACAAATGCTTTTCAGTCCTTTCAGTATTTATTATTTTAAACCAAACCCACAGACAAAGAGATGGGTTTTTTTAACTTAAATTAATGGTGCTTGTGCATAAATTGCTCAGTTGTTTAGGATCCAAGTCATGTGGTAACAGTCTGCAAACCATCCGAGTCAAAACAAAACATGAAGAAGCTAATAGTTGGAGTATTATGTTCCACATAGCTGGATCGAACTTACATAAGATTATAAGACTTTGTCCAATTCTGACAAGTCAAACTATTATCCATTCTGCACTCAATCATTTTCATTTACTTAATTTCTTAAAATGTATTTATCCTTCCCATTAGTTTTAAATGCCGTAGTTGCATAAAGTCTACGCCACCCTACCAGATTTCGGCAGATGACACTTGGAAGGTTTTTGTCAATGAGTCATCTCTGTGATTGACTGGTAACCTGTCCAGGTGTACACACCAACTCTTGCCCACTGTCAGCTGGGATTGGCAGGTCCCCCCGGTCCTCTATTGGGTATAGCTAATGGATCCAGGGAAATCCAGGGAGATGATTTCTGCGAGTATACACAACAATAGCACAGCCTCCTGCCGGTGAATCATGTGAATATAAATAATCTTTTGAAAAAATGATGAGACAACAGAAATGGTCACAGTTTGCTCCTCAGTCCTTCCACTCATCCACACTCTCATCCCCAACCCGTGCGTTACTCAGTCTGTTCCGTGTCTCTGGCCATGTTCTTTCCCTCAACTCCCCAGACCTGCCATCCTCAAGATATTCACTAAATGCCCTTGGACTTCCTTCCTTTCCCCATCACCTGACTGCCCCATTCACCTACACACCTGCTCCCACTTCTTTTATCAGGCCTGCAGTTATATGGCCTATTCTGCTCACACCTCACCTGAAATTCTTTCCCAGTCAGTCACACACCATTTATAACAGTTCACATCCATCGGCTATGCTCCTAGCTGCTTTTTCGATTTTTGTGTTGCCATTATGTGGACTTAAATTTATCTGTTACCTGTTTGTTGCCAGCCAGCTTGTGTATGGTTTATGGGTCCAGTGGATAGCACTGTAGCGTCACATCAATAAGGTCACAGCCTTTCTTTGGAGAGTTTGCATGTTCTCCCCATGTCTGCATGGGTTTCCTCTGGGTGCTCTGGTTTCCCCCACCATCAAAAATATGTTAGGTGATATAGATCTGGAGTTGGTCCCTGGGCGCTGGCACTGCTCCCTTGGGGATGGGTTAAATGCATAGAATGAATTTTGCAACATATATGTGTATGTGACAATAAGGTAAAGTACCTTTAAAAGTATCTGCATTCCTGCAAGCTTATTTTTTGCAATAAATCACTGAACTGCATCAGTCTGCCTGTTTCATCTGCACTTGGGTCTGTCAGGGGTAATGGCAGAGAGCTTAAGGCGGAGGTGTAGACCCGAAGGCGAGGAATACTCGCCTCGTCAGGATACTAATCCTGTGCACAATATATTTTTAAACAGTTATCACCTTGAACATTAAGTATTCTTTGAGGATGAAAAAACAGTTTTCTAGGCAATTTGATCTGGTTTACCTTCTGGCTAAACATATGTTCTTTAACTTAATTAGCAATGCACACACATAGAGGAAACCTGAAGTTATTTGTATGTAATGTTATCACTCACAGTGAGAGGCATTATGACATTTTACTTACTATCCACAAGGTGGTGCTGTCATGTTACCAGTCTACATTGGACTTTCCCACCCCAAGCTTACACTATTTCAGACACACACTCATTTAGACAAATCAGAGCAAGAAAACTTGCTAAAGATAAATACAGCTCATATAAGCTCAACTTAGACGTGCATCATCACACATAAGCACTACTAACATAAACTGATATCTCTAGTTCATATCTGAAGTGGAATATTATCTAGTAGTTTTTGGAAAACAATATGTAAGTGTGAGCATGGTGCACAAAATCTATTGTTTGGTTTTCAAAACAGATTTAAGAATTCCATTTTCATGTATGCAAAAACATTTCAAAAACGTTCAAAAATGTTCAACTAAGTTTAACTAAGTTCAACCAGTTTTTTTTTTAGTTCTACATCATGTCGAGACTGAAGTCTGAGAATTCTGTACTCAGTTGTCATCATTCAGGCTGGTAAAAGGTGTTTAAAATAGCATCCAGGAACGGGGTTAATTGTTCCTCTGGAACAATGAAAATTCCTGAAGTCAAAGGCTGTGTGCAGTAGCTTCCTCTTGGGTCAGTCCTGTTGTGTTTGCTTTTATTATTTTCTTCAAAGAGCCTAAACCACCGCCTTGATGCCTGTTTTTTTTCATGAAAGCTTGGGAATGACGATAGAGTGGCCTAGCATCAAAGTTTGCTTATTAGTTCAAGAATTACTCAGTTTTATCTTCATTGTTGTGTAGTTCTCCGGGATGACTATTGTGAGGAAGGATATTTAGTCTGATTCCAGCAGACATCCACTCCCTGCTGCATAAGATAGACTTCCCAAATAAGGTTTGGGGATTTCAGGCATCCTGTACATTGACCTCTGTGTTGGGACACTTAATCATAGTGCGCTTACACCACTTTTATAAATATTTACGTTTCTGTAGAAGTAGTGTTAAGCAATTAAAGGAAGTGCCAAGCCTCTATGGAGCAGGAAACAGAGGATAACTACCTGCCTACTTTCAGAGATATGACCCGTTGGCTTTTTTCCAGTTGCTGTTCTTGACATATCAAAATTAATTAAGACTCATTTGTGGCACCCTGGAAAATCTTGTGAAGGATTTTCTGGCCTTCATGTCCTTTTCTGCTCACTGGTAGCTGTGTCTGAGTAGCCTCTACCGTCTCTCATTCTTTCATAAGACCATGTGGAAAACTATAGCAGCATTACAACAGCTTAAATTGTCTCCACTTTCTTGGCAGAAGAAACAAGTACATTTAACACACTCATTACTTCAATTCCCTCACACCTAATCAAAATAATAGTTTTTTTACCATCAAAATTACAGCGTGCCAGCTAGTGTGCAGTGATGTGTGTGGAAGAACAAGGGCCCAGTGTTTTGCAGGGTGTTTCATTGCCAATGAATAGCCCTTGCAACTGTTTGTGTGCTGTGGCTGCCCGTCCCTCCATTTTGCCTTTTGGCTTGACTTACTTACCCTCATCATTTTCCTTTGTCAGCAAACACAACTAGAAAAAAATGATGCCATTTCAGTTCCCACCATGTAATTATAATGAATTCGATCAGTGTTACGATGTCTTTACTTAAACCCACAGTATGACTAAAACGAAAGTAGCATTCAAATTCATAATAACAGTGATTTTCCTTTACTGCTCCATTTCCAAGTACAACTGACACAACAAGGTTATCTAACCTGTCAGTTTCACCTGCTCTCTTGGAGGGGTGATTATGTTCACATAAAATCTTCAAGTAATTATCCTCCAAGGGACCTGATTATAACCTAATTTTCCCTGCTAAAACACCTGACACAGTAATGTTAATGTAGATATTGTGGCATTGTCTATTACTCAATCAATATGCAGCTTGGTGTCTCATGGTGAAACTGAAAAGATGAAATGCAGAAGGTTTGGACATGCATTTTACATAACCAAATATGGCACACAGCAGCTGACTAGTGTAACTAGTGTGGATCTGAGGATTGGAAGTTAAATGAGGTGACCAAACATGAAAAATGTATGCGGGAAATGAGAGCGGCTGTGCGCGGCCAGACATGATGTTGTGGTTTGACTTACTCTAAAGCTCAATTCCTCTAGTAAACT
>JAPMOB010214975.1:0-20171 GCA_029875015.1 Lepomis gibbosus
AGTAGTTTAAGCTGTCATTGATTGCATTGCACATTATGGTTGTGCTCTGTAAGTTAAAAACAGGTTACAGCTTTATTGTTTTGAGAGTCTGGGCTATGTGTAGACTTACAGTAGTTAAGCTGTTATTAACTGCATTGCAAATTACATGGTTGTGCTCTGTAAGTTAAAAACAGATAGGTTTATTGTTGATTATGCAACATCATAGTTTTATTTAGTTAACGTTAAACTGGGCTTAAGAGTCTGGGGAGTGTTTTGACTTACAGTATTTAATAAGCAGTCAATAATTGCATTGCACATTACATGTTTGTGCTCTGTAAATGAAAAACAGGTTATAGTTACAGAATCCCTTAAAGCTATGCAGTTTTATTAGCAACCTGGATTGAACTCAGCAGGTGATACAGCATTCATAATAACCACAAGAGATTTGAGACTTGACTTGGACTCTAGCACAAAGACTTGAGACTTGACTTGGACTCTAGCTCAAAGACGTGAGACTTGACTTGGACTCTTGCTCAGAGACTTGAGATTTGACTTGGACTCTTGCTCAGAGACTTGGGACTTGACTTGGACTCTAGCTCAAAGACTTGAGACTTGACTTGGACTCTACCTCAAAGACTTGATACTTGACTTGGACTCTAGCTCAGAGACCTGTGAGCATCTCTGGTTTTGGACATTGAAAATGTGCAGCAGTAATATCTAGAATATGTTAAAAATGCGCAAAAAAGCAGTCAAAAACAGTAAGTCAGCACTTATAAATATTGTACAGCTACAGTGTATATGTTTGCTTGAGTATAAGCACTGCACATGTGTAGATGGCAGCTGTTGAGAGACTCAGACAGGATCAGGGCAGCTTGTTTGGTCAAGGCTCATTAAAAACCTATCAAGAAGCCTTTTCCCATCAGATCCTCCACAATAGCTTTTCATCGGCTATATTATGCGACCTACAGCAAGGTCACAGGGTTACATTTTGGAGAGTGCAATACTTGAAGGCTTTGTTCATGGATGATGCTACAAGGCACCATTACCACATGAGGACTGCACATTCAGGCTCAAATTTATGCTAATATCATCAAAAAAAACATCAGAATACAACTATTTTCACTGAAAACATGAAGCAAGTTGTCCCTCAAAACGTGTCATGACTGAAAAATGCTACAGTTTAACTCAATTTGAATATAATCAAATCGGTCTTTGACATGTGTGGAGACTACAGTACATTTAAAGCATTTGAATGAATACAGAAGAGGTTTTTAGCACATTTACCAAAGCATGGTTACAGGATAGAACTGTTCTGTTCCTCTCTGCAATTTTATGTCTGCATGACTCCGTTTCATATTTAGGATATAAATGGATTTATGTTCAGAGACGCATTTGTGCAAATGCATACTGTAAAAAATGTGCATGTGTGTATCCATACCTGAAAGTAGGTGAACTGAGAGTGGTAGAGGTCAGGGTAGATGTGCAGCGTAGTGCCCACCACCAAAAGAGATTCAAATTTGTGCAGGGAGGAGCTGATGTAGCCGGTGAAGCCCAAGCACCAGATTTTCAGAAGAGCTTCTAGGTCAAATAATACAGTAAAGGCAACCTGGGATAGAAGAGAGAAAATAAAAATCAGTGTTTGCATTTACTCCCTGCTACCACAAATATCTCTCAATAACTTTAGTCAGGTGTTAACAGTAATTTAAATTTATTTTGAGTGATGTTTAATGTTATCTGTGCAGTGATTCTTTTATTTGCTTAATTTCCTATTTTGGATACAATTTATGTGATTTAAAAAAAAGAGAGAGCGAGGTCAGGACACGCAGTGACACCTGAAGCAAACGAGTTTTGTGCACATCATGTGAGCTACTGCGATTTGAATTAGGATACATCTGCACACAGCACAGCTAAGAGTACAATAAGAAGCAGCAAAAAGGAGGCAGAGAGTGATAGGGATGTAATAAACAGTAAAGTAAGTAAGTTTTTGATTAGTTTACATTGATTAGGAGGATGATGATGAGTATGCTGATGATTAATGCGTGGGGGAATGTAAGCCCCCATTGGTCTACCCCCAATGTAAGCTTGCTGGCAAGTGGTTTAGGCCTGAGGCTTTTTTGGTATTTTATTTGGGCATTGCATATTTTATTACTGCATCCCCACAGCCAAGTGCTGTGAAATGAAATGAGTCTGGCTATATTAGAGGGTGTGTGTGTGTGTAGGTGCAGTATTGTCTATACTGAAATGGAGCTGCGAAAATAGACAGATAGACAGAATAAGTCACTTAGTTTGGTTTCTTGACCTGCTTGCTTTTTGTGGTTGTAAATAGAACTTTCAAGCCTAATGCAATTTTCTCCTGTGCAGTTTACAGGTTAATGAATCATTTATAGCAAGCCAATAATTTTTTAATAATAATAACACTGAATGACCCACTCTGCATAATAAGTACTTCCACTTACAATAATTTTGCTGATAATACTGCTGTACATATATTTGGGTAATATTTTGAAGGATGTGTAAAGGAATATTTTTATAGTGTTGTATTTGCTACTTCTACATAAAAGGCATTCTATTTTTCATGTCAAAGTAAATTTTCTAGTTGTAGTACACAGCCTCTAAACTTAGTATGCGTTTGGATTTCACCACTACTCATTCTGGGACATCTTGTGTTTTTTGGAGCCTGGCCCATAGCAAAGATTAAACATCAGGACATCTTGTTGTATTGATGCCTGTTTTAAATCTGTCTTTTGCTATTCCCCCAACTTTATGTAAATGCAATACTAAATTGTTGAAGGACTTGTTTAATTAAATGATCTGAATGCTTATACCACCAGTGTCTTCAGCAGGAGGAAAACAGTTAGAAGAAGTGAATAAAATTGGCACCTCACCAATAAAACCTGTATTTTCCATTTAACTGTAAACCTACTCCCTCCGTTTCCTATTTTCCCTTCATAGACTTCACACAGATTGGAACAAATCTGCAGATAGATGGCTGTATGATATGACTGGAGGGAGTGAGAGAAGGTAATACTGTGTGTGTGTGTTTTTTTCCCTTTTCTTATCTCTTCCATTCAGCTGTGTCTGTGAGAAAGAGAGGTATGAAATGGACGGGGGAGGTGGGCCCACTCCTCACCGTCTTTGTTGACGCTTACCACCTGCATACTGATGACATCAAACCAACCTGCATGACACATACAGTGTTGTGTGAATGTGTGTGTATTTAAAATAGAAATAAGTAAAATAAAAAGAACAAATATAAATATACCTAATATGATTGGTGAATTAATGGAAATGAAGTGTTTTATGCTCATTATTGAACAATTATAAATATACACATGTATGGATTATAAACTGGTTGACACATAAAACCTAAAAAAACGCCTAAAATCCCCAGTTGTATCATACATCATTTGAGTAGACAGGGAAATATCATGAGGCACTCAGATAATGCAGGAAAAAAATCCCTATTAATAACAGACCACATTGCCATGGAGGAAAATACCAATCATGGACATAAACAAAAAAACATCTCACCTCTGCCAGGTAAAATTCATCATAGTGCCTGCGGTGGTTCTCGCCTTTATAATAGTTGCTAGCAGCAACAATGACGTCCACAGCAACCATGCTCAAGATGAACATGTGAAACACAGAGGACCGCATCAGTTGCTGTGGAAACAGAGCAACGCTCAATTGCAATCAATGTAAATTGCACACAACAGGAAAAAAGGGAAGAAGAAGTGTGTATAAAATCAACAAACTATTTTCATTTGCTTCCCATTGAACTTGTTCAAATTCTGGTTTGGATATGAGCCAGCAATACCATGATATTAAAGCAGAGCATTGTCTAATAAATAAAAATCATTTCAAGTGTGATTAATGGTTATAACTCAGGCAGACAAGACAGGTAGACAGAAAGGCAGGTGTAATGTACCACTGAGATAGACTAAATTATTCTAAAAAAAAGGTGAAGCAGGGTGATGAGATTTCTTAAGTGAGATGCGCTTTTCCTTTAGTGTAAATTTAATCCCAGATTAATTTCAGAGAATAGAGACAGACTGGAAGAAGAATGATAGAATATACATTTGGCAGAACGAGTATTTTTTCATTTTCTTTTTGGAGTTGCCAACTGTACTGTATATAACGAGGTGGTAACACGCAAAGAGGGCCAGCAGCTAAACTGCAGGAAATTCTAAGCAATCAAGAGCCTTTCATTGGTTGCTGGGAGAAACATCCACTCAGACAGCAGAATCAGCGTGTATTCAGACAGCCGGAAACAAGAAGGGAAAGCGGCAATAAATGTATGTTATTTCATGTGGGAATAGCAGTGGCATTGAACGCCTACAACAACATCACATAATAGAAACAATAATGACCTAGAAGAATGTGAGGGAAACTAGCCCAAAAAATCAGTCAAAACACGCACTACTCATTTAGACAAACAATGTAACTGTTCGTTCCTTTGAAGACAATATGACAGATGTGATCTAAGCCTTAAACTGCATGTATGTGGAAGAATGAACAGCTTGTGAGTGGGTAGAATCACTCACCCTAAAATAAGCTTGTATGTGAGACTGGTAATAGGAAGAATTGAAAAAGTGAAAAATGAGAAAAAGAATTTAAGACAGATGAAGAGTGTTTGCGGCATAGCGGGAAAGATCAAATTCGCCCCAGGAAAACGGGACCGCTGCCATCCAACCTCCTACTCACAAATTCACTTACAGTACAAACTCTTTAAAGTCTAGAAAGCCTGATCTGCAATCACATTTTGTGCTTTGAAAACAAATGATGTTGGAATTAGTAGAATTATCTGATTGAACATTGAAATTGTGAGTAAAATACATGACACATTACTATTTTGAGGAAATTAAGAAGAGGAGCGGAGAGACAACAGATTTAGAGAGAATGCCCTAACCAGAAAAAGGCCGCATTTGAGCAAATTAGATTCATATGAGTTGTCTGTGAAGATTCTCAGTCATCCAGGTCATAGTTATCCAAGGACGGTTAAATCAAGGGCAACTGGACTTGGGTGAAGGTACTTGGAAATGCTTCTACTCTCATCCAAGAGGCTTCTTCAGCCTCTTCTGCAGAGATAGACGAATTCTCAAGTATCTTCTGTTGCCCTTGATTTAACCTTTCTCGGACCATGGTGTTGTTTTGTGGTATGAGAATGGTATGTGGAGAGGTCTAGTCTCTGTCATGCAGATTCAAGGCCTTGTTGATTTCAGACCTTGAAAGAGGGCATTTGTGTAAAGCAAGCACTACCAGCCAATCATAATTTCTCCAGAGGGCTGTTTAAGGGTAAAGGCATGGTTTTAGTGTTAAGGTTCAAATTGTGTTTCTTCTTCTTCTCTCTCTGTTAAGAAAATTCTGGAGGAGAAATACTTTATATTAAAAAGACTTAAAATATTATTTAACATCAGGCTGAAAAGCAGTATTTCACTGCTCTCTCTGGTTGAAAGTTTCTTTGAAGGAACTTTTCCTTCATTAAGGGTAATATCCCATAGTTTTCCCCAGGTCATGTAAGGGTTATATGTTGAACTAGTAGTAAAAGGTGAAAGTCTGTGATGGACCTTTCCGACACAATGCGACAAAGGCACCGCTGCACAATGACACCAATTATTTTCATTGGCTGGCACAGTTCCAGGGTTGTCTATTGCTGCGTCGACTAACAGGCAGCACACCGCTTGGCGAGCTTGAACGCATTCCGCAGTCAAGAGTAAATCGCTTTGTATGTGGAGGGGTCTTGACACTCAAAAACAGTAGGTCAGACTCTGTCTCTCCTCTCTGTCTGTTGGGTTGACTGTCTGATGTAGCTGCCTTGAAAAGGATGCACTCTGTAATCCATTTATTACAGACAGACTGACCGGCTCTCTTTAGAATGTTATGCATGTAACCTCAAGCCTCCAATGTGCTGTAGTGCAAGTAAGGCACCAGAGTCTCGAGTTAAGAATGACCTTTTATGGATACACCATTGACTATACGGAATGGCAAAGGTATAAATATTGCGGACTAAAAGGCATTCTTCAGATTTGGTTTTGGTATTACAGTGTGCATGTCTGCATTGCTGTTGCCTGTATAAGACATCCTGAGTATGTCACCAGAATTTCTATAACAGCTTTTAGTCTGTTTCTTTACACTCATCTGCCAGGTGTGGTTGTGTATGCAGCGTTTGAAGGGAAAAAAGTGACTCCCCTTCTTCATATGTATGGCGTGTTTCAAGAAAACGCACTTGAAGATTCCCTTAGTTCCTTTTTCACTTAGTATTCCCGGCAAAATCCATGGATACTTCTCTACTTGTAGTGTGGCACACAAACGACCAGCACATGGTAGGGTAGAATTTTCCTTTTAAAAGCTTTGTAGAGTAGCCGCAGACAGGGAAAAGCAGGCAGGCAAGAACTGGAACAGGTGACCCATTATCAATAGCTCGGAGAACCTGATATGGAGAGGGCAGAAAGGAATACCAGCAGCTTGTGAGAAGTGCTGGTGTGCAAGAAATTGTTATGGTACACCGAAGAGTAAAATGTAGAAGTGGTGGTACTGCGTATGTTTGTGTGGTCAGAAATGTGCTCTGTTGGATAAGTACCGTTGTTTATGGGTATATGGTTTGGTTGCTCTTTAAAGAAGTTGTATGATGCTGTTTTATCCCTCTCCTTTATTGAGTTATATACCTTTTTTGTGCATGTCATATGTTTGCAAAGTGAAAGTTCCAAAGTCCACCTCGAAGGGAGTTCCCATCTCCCATAGAAAACACTGCTCTTTTTTTTACCAATATTACGATTGCGATTTAATATGCGATAAATTTTTAAGCTCTTCACCTTCTGCATTATTTAAAATGGACTGTTGGGAATATTTCTTAGATGTCTTAATTGATGTAACAGGGAAAGGTAAGACAGGTCTAGCTTAGAGTAAAAGAGCTGACTCCATAAGTATTTGACATTATAGCTTTAGGTGTTTCTCATACGTACTTGTCCTTGTCAAGAAGACAACAATAGACTGATTAGCTAGAGACAGTAGCTCAGGCGTCAGGCTAGCAGATATCAGTGTTCTCTGGGAATCTAACAAGATTGAGCCATACAAGAATGTTTACAAGAACTAACTGGCTCCACAGATTAGAGTACAACTCTTGGATAGTAACAGATTCCAACATGACGAAGCATTGGAATCAAAACAACAACAAGGCAATTCAAAGTGCATTAAATAATATGATATAATATCATCAGGTCGGCCTACCTACAGACCACAAGAAAAACTAACTCACCACAGTGTATTATACAGCAAACACTCAATACAGAACCCACAGTTTAACCAGCAATTAATGTCTTATCTCAGTTCAAATCTCCTAGGAATGTATCTTTCTATATCACAATAAGCAAACAAAAAATACTCAGTTTGAGGTTCCATTCAAAAGTTGGCCATCGAAAACAAAACCAAAAGACGCCTCTCCTGTTTAATAGACAAGCGTAGTAATTCTCCAACAACACCGGAGTCACCCACTCCTCCTCCACCTCCGCAGCCTTCCATGCTGGTAAGCGGTGCACTGGGTGTAACCAGGCAGTAACCTGGGGCAGACTGGGCCTCTTTTGGACTTGTGAGTTTGGTTTGAAACGCCGTTTCACAGATATTTTCTGAGCTGATTAGTGGATGTGTGTGTGACGCATGTGCTGATCGGCACAATACGCTTGTCTTTCTGTTGTGCACTTTTCCTACCCATCAAAGCAGCGGATGGCCCGACGATTTCACCCACCACCAGCACGTTACCCACGGGGGGTGGCTGCAACTCACTGCTTGTGTGACACTAAAGTTTATGTAGTGTCAGCTTCTGTCAGGCTTAAGGCCATTGTACAACAAGAAGGCAAATTACAGAGTAAGGTGCAGAAGAAGCATTCGAAGCCCTACTCTGAAGTGCTTGAAAACAGCTCGTTTGTAGTCCAGCCATTTCCTTTTCATCCCTGCACCTTATATAGCGCTCACCAAGCGGCTACTCCGACACGCCCTCAAAAACACCTGTGGATAAACACTGAGCTGCAGCATACACCTCTCCTCTCCCTTCCAAACAATAGCTACCCTCCAGGTAAGGCTGGACAATAAAACAATAACAATAATTATCGCACTTTTTTTTTCAATAACAATATAACAAATGTTCAATAAATGTTTGATTGTATTCACTTGAATCATAAACTAATTTGGAAAAAGGACTGAAAAAAAGCTTTTACTTAATTTTACGCATATTTGTTGACAAAGAATTTATCATAATTTTTTTGAATGTTCCACCTCAGATTTCTTCAGTGACCTGCTCAAGTGTTTGTCATGTTCTGACCACAAAGAAGAGTTTAAACCATAGTTAACCATCAGGTTTCTTTAGCTTTCACTCAGAAGCAAAAATCAGCCTTTAAACTTGAAGGAAATGAAAATTTGATACTTATTGTGATAATTATCGATATCGAAAGATAAACTTTTAAACATGATAACATTTTTGGCTATATCGTCCAGCCCTACCTCCTGGCAGGGCAGGAAATAAAGTTGTTACTGTGACGTAGAGACAGAACTTAGTTAAAACTTTACAGATGAAAAACACTTCTGTTACAGATCAATAACTCACCACTCTAAAACTTTTGGACTCAGTCTATGTTGCCAAGCTGGTTGGCAACCTGCCCTTTTCTGCTTCTGATTGGGTATTACTGGCTTTTTGCTGACCTGCCCTTCTCTGCTTCTGATTGGCTAGTAGTCCTTAACTAAGAACTGCGCATGTGCAACTCTCAATGTATCACTCCATAGCTAAACGAAGCCTTCAACACAGGGTGAAAAGAGGAGCGGCAGCAATGTGCAGCATGAAAAAAATATGGTGTTTTTTTTTTAATTAAACCGTGTAAACCTTTTCTGGTACAAGCCCCAAATAGGATTTTGAACCTGAAAATGAGCAGAATACCACCTCTTTAGGATAATAGAGTAGATATTGGAAACACAGGTGTGTGAGCTTCACAGGCTAGCCAAATCTGTAGTACCTTTTAAATGTACTTTTAAAAACCCAGACAGCCTTTTACTAGTTTGTATGAGATACCCGTTTACTATTGTCTTTTCTGCTCTTATTTTGTCTGGGTTGCTATCTCATTATTGTAGATTATTCGCTTTTATTAGACATAACATGTCATTATTTTTTGTCAGAAATATTAATTCTTTCCATTCTTTTAAGCTGAACTGCCCATATCGCTTAAGCCTTGGGATTGGGTGCTCTTCCAAGACACATGCCCACTCTATACACACACAGTGGTTTGGCACTCTGACTGAGATTGGACGTGACTAAGCAGTTTGACATTTCCAGCAACCAGACCCTCTCCCCCATGGGTGTTTTGGCAGAACGGAGTTGTGTATGTTGGATAGTGTGTGTACGTGAGGGAGGAAGCGAGAGAGATAGAGGCAGACTGACAGAGAACAGAAAGTACATGCTTGTGCGTATGAAACGGTTGATTTTCTCAAGGTCCTGACGCTGCCCATGCTCTCTGTCAGCTTTTGGGAATCACACTGCTAGGAAAAGCTAGGGAGCAGTGTGCATTTGTAACCTCTGTCACATGGACTTACAGTCTGCCCATCCGGCTCTGCCAAAGAATAACCTTTTAATCTTTCTCTCACATTACCCCTTTTTTGATGCACTTCACAGATAACGCTTTCCATATCCATCCCAAGGCAAAATTGCCTAGTTTGCCACATGCAGCTGATCGCACTAGCACACCATATATTGGCCTCAAGTCAGAATCAATTTAACAGCATCAATTGTGGGACAAGATGGCCCTCCCCTGCTGTTCGATGTTTCTTAGCTTGTGTGTCTCTGAAATCCTTTCACACTTGTTTTGATGGATGCTATTTATTTGTGTTGCTTCTGGCTGGGTCTTTGAAACACCAGGTGCTCACTGTGCACAGACAAAAGTATACACACACACACACACTCTTTTTTTGCAAGAATGAGGCCACACATTAAGTTGTGGTTTTGGCATTTAGCCAGGGGAAACTGACATCATTCTGTTCAAGATAATAATAATAATTAATAATATATAATTTAGATTATGTCCGAAAGCAAAGCAAAGCTTTATTTCTAATATATGACACAGTACAATCTGCAAAATACATAAGATCCTCTTATTTGTTTGACTGCAATATAGTGCACATGATAATGGAAATTATGTATACAAATAGTGTTGTAGACATTTTGGCATGCAAATTGGTATTTGGGGGAACTGTATTCTGGGTGTGCTTTCCTGCAGTAAAAAAAAAGAAAAACAGCATTAAACATAAGAAGAAATAAACACTACGACTATAACACAACCAAGACAGAGAGGTAGACAGACCAATGACTGTTTCCTCATGCGCCGTCTGTTCACTTAGACTGCCAAGGAAGACAAATGCTCTTTCCACTGGAACATGAGACGACTGTAGCACATGTGCATATAGCTGGCAGGATATAGCAGTATTCACACAGGAATTGTCACCAACAGACTGGGCATGTTCTGGCACCACCTGATGCTACAGTTTTTTCTTTCATGTTTACTGAGATTAAGAAGAAACTGAGTGGGATTACAGACTGCTTCACTTGACTTACCCCCCCCCCTTACTGCCATTTATCAAAAAACAAGTGATGATAATCGGAGCATTTCTTTGACACTGTATTGCAGAAAATATGTGTAATGGGTAAACTAATTCAGAAATCTATTGTCAAAGTGGGAAACAGCACAGTTAACGCATGGCTAACTGAAGTATCAACACAGAGTTATTTTAATGTAAAGCTTTGGGCTGAAAGAGTGGGCGTATCAAATTTTGCTAGTTTGGGGACCCCCTTGGCTTATTATGGCCCTGACTAAAGCAGGCTGACTCATGTCTCTGGCTGGGAAACAGTTCTTAATAAAAGATGATGGTCTGCCTGTCTGCATCCTCCTACTCTTAATAATATTTGCTGTGCTTTGCTACCTCTGGATCCATTAACTGTCTGGCTATTCCTTGTAGACTTTTAGTTTATTTCATTTCAGCATATATCACTATGTGCATCTGTCTATTGCAGTCTATACCGAATAAACAATCTGAATCAGTCATTGTGTCCTGTTGACCGTTGATCCCACAGGACTAGTCACATCTTGTTCCTCATCCTCTCGCAGGTGATTCTGTTTCCCATTATACACGTAGAATTACCCTGCTATGCCCAATGTTGTCTTTTTTTCACAGTCGCCATCTATAACAATGCTATTACTGTGATTCGTTATTTTTTCCTCTCCAGCTAATTTCCCATTTCTCTGTACTCGCTTTCTCCTTCCACACATAGAGACAAAATATTATTAACCCTGACACACTGTGTGTATGTGTACGTAAATTAAAACACAAGTGGTGTCACTGGGAAGATCCAGAGGGCAAAGACTCGTGGCAGGGTAAAAAGGAGGGTTCCAGAGAATCAATAACCTCTGGCTTGGAAGGTCAAAAAGGTCTTCCTTTCATTGGACCTCAGTANCCCTAGTGAGCTGCTAAGTTATCCATCACTCTGTATTTAGCTCTGTGAGCAGAGGGCTGAGAAATGGGGAGTGAGCAGCATCGGCTGCTCATCACCAAAGAGGTGAGGCTTTATTAAGCACATGATCCTCCTGGGTTACTAGAAGTAGGTAGCATTTATCATGGCTTTAATACCGTTCCTTAGTGGTCATTCTAAAGTTGTTTAATTAGTCTCTTACAGAAATTCCTTAGTTCCTTGATTTTATTTAGGATTAGTCTATGTTGTATTTTAAAGACTTAACTTCTTTAATCCAGTGGGGTACATCTTTATAGAGTGTCACCCTCTTTTTTTGCTTATAACTTCCAAACTGTCTGCAGTGTAATTATGACATAGTGGAGCACTAGGGGCTAATTAGTAGGCCAGGTCTGTAGGGAACGAAACAGGACGCTTCATTAACCTCCTCTACAGCTACGACAAGAGAAAAACTGAGAAACCCAGGGAAGCACTAAATACAAAACAATGTCTTAATAGTGAACAGATACAGAGCAGTGGGATGGTGTTGGATAAATAGAGTGATACCACTCTTAAACAGTATGTGTCTATTAAATCTATCCAGGAAAAAGTTAGTTTAGTATACAAATCAGAGCAAGTACTCACAAAATCACAAGTCATTTCAGGGAATTGGAGTTCAAAGACACCACAACCATGATGGCTTAGAAGAACTGATGCTGTCAAAAATGATTAGGACTATGTTATATTATTTACTGTAAGATTAATAAAATCACTGGAAAAACAACTGTCAGAGTGGGAGAGGAACATGGTCATGCTCCCTGCTTTGAGAACTATTTTTGTATGTAGCCCCTCAGGAGGGGAAGCTGTCATTTCCTCTCTATCTCCAAAAAGAACAGGTGGTTAATCAATTATGTTATTTCCAACTGCTGCAGCCCATTGGACCCATACAGACCCAGGCTGACACAAACACACACATGCACAAATGGACAGACGTCAACAGGTAGATGGACAGGCTGACAGTCAGACACAAAAAGGCCTGACCGGATATATACAGGTGGTTTAAAAGAGAGTCGGACAAGAATGGGTGAGCTTACAGCCGACAAACAGGAGGACACACTCCTGTCTGCAGATAGCGCCCACCTGCCTGCCCTGAAACATTTTAATCATTTGACGGCCTATTACTCTGGAGCCAGGTAGAGCAGAACAGAAACTCACACTTCACTTCCCCAACACTCTCATATGGCCCTGCAGGCTGGATCTCCACTGTCTGTCTTCACTTTACCTATCTACTCAGCTGGCACAGCTCCCTTCTGATATGGGTGAAAAAGCAACGGAATAAGGTGATTGGCAAGGAGAGAAAAGGGGGTATCCATCATTAATCAAAAAGGATTCCATGGTAATATGTGCCTTCTCACACCCTTAATTACAACATTAAAGAAAAAAACAATGCTGAAAAAACAATATAACTCATTCTGTTCTACACTCAAATACATACATTTAAATTTACAATTAATCAAAATCGCAAAAATGGCCAAGTGTAATATCCAAATTGCAGAAGCTGCAATTTTTTGATAAAGGTAAAATGTGGGACAAAACGGCATTATAATGAAAGACTGTAATACTGCAGAAAGGCCTCTTTCTACAAATACATGACCAGATATAAGAAAACATGTTTGTTAAGGTACAGATCCCAACAATTATCACATCTTCCTGATGTGAATAGTTTTTCCAGTGAAAATTAAAATTGGGATCATTCCCACTAATCGTATCGATCATATCTGTCAAAATAATTGCAATGCCAATTTACAGTGACCGGATGGTACAAAATTCCTGCAATCACTAGAGACCAACGTATCCAATGTCGACATTGACACATAGCTATACCAACGTAATGGATTGTCTGGGTTTTAAGAGTAAACAAAGTAAAAACAAACTATGACATCGGTCTACATCTATCTTGTCTATTAGTGGTCACCATTGTTGATGACAACAGCTTGACAACAGCGTTAGTATTGCCCGTGGCTCTGACTGACTAATCATTGGTCTCCCAGTGGCGCTCATTGGTTAATCGCTTTTGCAACCGAGAAACCACTGATTCATGTCATGAGTGGAGCGGGCGGATTCAAAGTCATGGACTCAGGCAATGAAATGATTTTTTTTACTGAGAATATAAAATGATTTGAAAATTGCAAAAATATGTGGGAAATTCAGATAATAGCTACTAATAACTACCAACTGCAGCACAAATGTTCTCTGAGATTTCAATGTTCACTGTTCAATTAGGTGGAGGAATGCATGGTTTTCTCTTTGCGTGCCTCAGCATTAGCTGTCAAAGCACATTATGAGCAGTCATTGTCATGTGATGCATGAAAGCATAGTTTAAACCAACATACACTTGATATTTTAAAGTCAATATTGGCACAAACAAAAAATTCACAACTTATATATCTGAGATGAGACGAACGTAAAGTCTATAAAAACAGAAATCCTTGCCTCACTTATAATTACTCTCTGTGATCTTTGATGAGGCCTTTACAGTTTGGACTGAAGCTGAGTTAGATCTTGTGTTTTCCTGACACCATCAGAAAATCAAAACATTTTCGGAGTTGTTTTAAATGTCACAAAATGCTGTCATTGTGTGACTGGCAACTGAAAACAATGGATGACTTTTGAAATGAAGCACTAGACTATATGAAGCATGTCAAAGTCACTCTCAGTACAATTCAAGTTTTCCACTACTTAATATTGATTTGTCTAACGCATGACACTTTGAATCCTGAAGTAGGCACACATTTAAATAACAAAAGAACTTAAAAAGTGACACTTCACCCAAAATCTGGATTTTAGAGCCAAATACTCAAATTCCCTAATATAAGCTTGAAAGGAGGCTATCAAATGCAAGTAACGTTATCAGAGACCAAGGGTTGCTGTCAGCTTAAATACGTGTTAGCAGAGTCCAATAATTTTAAATAACAAAAGCATCCATGGAAACTGGTACTCTGTTGTCCATCTACATGTCCAAGTGCCGTCAAAGCACGCAAATATGTGTTTCAAAAACGTTTTCAAGGTTACAGATGTGAAGTAGCATTTGAGATGATGAGTTGCAAAGTGCAAATGAAGGCATCCCTCATGTAACCGAGGCACTATGCTAATTCCTTTGGGTTGTTTTATAAGCTCCATAAAATCACTCTGATGCTATATAAAGCAGATATTAATCTGGCAATGACAAATATAAGAAATATATGAAAAACTATTTTATTGATTAAATATTTATTGTATCAGGAGTCTGCGATGGACTGGCGACCTGTCCAGGGTGTACCCTGCCTTTCGCCCAATGTCAGCTGGGATAGGCTCCAGCCCCCCCGCGACACTGTTCGCAGGATAAGCGGTTGATGATGGATGGATGGATATATCAGGAGTGGTTTGTGACACCTTTAAGAATGTGTTCACACAATTGTGGTTAACAGGCATTCTAGGTGCTTGACTGGGACAAACAAATGTATACGTATAACAAATACATGCTGTCAGGTAGGCCAGGCTAGTTGAGCAGATGGGACAAATCACTGAGAGTAGAATTAGCCCCGTCTTCCGAAGATTTATATTCATACTGGATGATTGGTAATGGAAAACTTACATGTAATGCCAAATATCATCTATGTAGTAATGGTGGAAGTGTGGAGTTTTGACGATTTGCCTACCCTTCAACAAATGTTTTAGGGATTCAACAACACTCTGACATGATATACATCCTTAACCATATCTTAACCACACTTTGTTTGCCATAACCATAATTCTTCTTTGCCATTACAGTGATTGTCGTGCACTGGTATTGTAGAAACAGTTCAATTAAAACACAACATTGCCATTGAACTCCACATAATGACACCCCAACACTATAATCATTGAGTGATTTGGTAGAATCCACCAAGTACAGTACAGTTACTTTTTTGTATGAATATCACTGTATGATCATTTAACATTATTCCATATGGGGTTAGATCATCGTGTGTCTTTTTTTAATTTTTAAAACTGCGTGCGATGCAAAAAAAATGTGTCAAGAGAACTCAAATTACATGTTGAATCATACATCCAGTTCAATACAAGTACTGGCTGCCTCCTTCTTTCAATGAAAAATCCTTTGACCACTGTTTGATTCGTTATCCTGTTTTTTCACTTAGATACCTTTCTCCCACTCTGCGACCTTGTATCACTGGCAGAGCATTGCGATAAATGTCTTGTGTAACACTCCTATTACTTCTCTCTTTCTAAGGTGCTTTTCATATGTCAGGCTCTCTTTGACAGAAGACATCTATCACAATTTCTGGGCCATTGCCCAGAGCTGAAACAGTCCATGTGATGGAGGTGCGAGTTGTTCACTCTGACCCACTAAAACACTGTGTAACTTAGTCCGTCTCACAGGAAGTGGGGCCCACAAAGTCTGCATCCTTAAGGCGGTGCTCAGACTTAAAATATCACTCACTGGTTCCTGATGCTACAATAACCAGTGTGGTTGTCTAGTTTGACTAATAAGCCATGACTTCATAGGTGCACAGCGTTATTTAACAGATTTTCACTAGAAAGCTTGATATCCTTTCTCCAACTCTACTATAACAAGGTAAACAACATAATAATGTCATTTACATTAAGTGATCCACCAGGAATGTGCCTTTGACAACATTTTTGCCAGACCCCCTGTGTTGTTTTGCCCGAGCCCTCTGAGTTGGCACCCCACTTTGCCAATGCATCAGCCTCATTGAAATGGAAGCTGTGTTTTTTTAAATCATGCTATTGTTAGTCTGAACATGGCCTAATGCACTTCTGTTAATCTGTTAACCCTTCATTCTACTGACAGAAGTGGTCTTCTTTTTGGCACAGGATGACAATAACAGCTATTGTGGTATGAGGCAGATGAAGCAGTCTTAAGGTGTTCCATATAATGTAGCACAGGACTCAGAGGGAAGTCAGCCGTGTTTATCCCTCTGGTTATCCCTCTATCTAAATCTTTCCTCCAACTGATGATGAGGCTCTGGAGGACATGCTGCTTTAATGGGAATACTGCATATTTCACGTTCTCTCTTTTCTCTCTCATTTCATCCCAACCTCTCTACCCCATTTCTCTATTTTTATGTGTGCCTTCTTCCTCTCTCTGTTTGTGTGTGTGCCTCCTTCTAGCTTAGCACTGGAACAGTATTTGCTCCACGAGGGTCTGTTGACAGCTATCCTCTCTCTCATAGCCGTAGACTCTATTGGCAATCTCACACAGCAAGGGCTCATCCTTTTACACCACACTGCTATCAACAGAGGGCCAGCTGTAAGCAACACCCGCTGCTTTCAGCTTATCTTTAAAGCCTAACCATTTGGATCACACTGACCACAAGGCAACAATGGCGTCCATCATGTAGACATCATTTAAACTCATCTATCACTGGAGCAACATCATTAGTGCAGCTCTACACATCAAACATGAGCCTCCCCTCATTTAAAATCCCATCATTTAGTCATTTGACACAGCCATTTGAAGACACAGACAATGTGAAAACAATGAGGTGATACTGTGTGAATCTGTAGAACTTGTTAAATGGATTAGGTTTACTGATTCTCTATTAACACAGAGCATTTCAACATCAAGACAGACAAAAATAAAAATAGAAAGGTTCGCACACACAAGTGCATTCACATATGTACAACCCAGCTTTTATAGTTCAGTTCATTTTAAAATTATGTATGTTCAGGTGACTCCTATCACATAAGTCAAACATATTTCATAGAATTCTGTATGTGTGGGTGTGAGAGAGAGAGAAACACTTCACACCAGCAACATCAACAGCATATTAATGATGTGGTGTGTTTACCTGGAGGCAGGCAGGCGCTCGGCCATGTGGTTTGTTGACGTCCACAGCTACAAGCTGCCATCCTCCGGCAGCATCTTCATGGAACATCTGTGGCGCAAGGACAGCGCATTAGGGGCAGAACACACAAAAGGCCTGCACACCATTCAAAGTACTGGACAAAACTCAAACACACGCATCTATCCTTTGGCTACATCTTCGTAAAACATCTGTGGCCACAAAAAAGCTGAAGGCATCACACACACACAGGTTCGTATCCACACAAACACAGTATGATAGATACTAAATACAGCATGTAGGCCTAAGGACCTAACACCAGAAATAAAACACACCAATATCACAGCAGAGACCTTCAGAGACCTTTTTATTGTAACATGGCAACAAGAATATTCTCTTTAATGCCAAACACACAGAGTTCAACTTCAGTGAAGCCAAAAAGGACTTTGGTGTAATTCAACTTCAAGTTCAGTCCTTAATTACAACTCCACTCATCAAAATGTGGGACAGAAATCCTGATCCTGTGAAACAAAAGTGGATTTATCCATTGTCATTTTATCAGTACAGTTAGGCTTTACAGCCTAATCTCTGTTAAAAGCCTCAATAGTCTGGAGACAGTATAGCAAAGTCAATGAATAGGGAGTGTGGCATGGGTTGTGTCTCCCGGGGCCACCTTATACCAGCCTTCCTCTCAAGGGAAAATGAAGAAAGAAGCATTTTGTTTCAGCCTCTGTGATTGACAGTTAAGTGTTATACCACAGCTAATTAGTTTTTACCCCTTTAAGATAAAGATTGGGGCATGACGATGTGATTGCAATTAATTTTGATAATGGAAAGAAAGGCTAATTGTTTTCAAGGACATAGCAGTTTATGCATGCCAGTGGCACCAGCCTGTTTTCCATCATGGCTGAAGCAACAGAGGTTTTAGATGAATGACTTTCCAAGATGTATCGTTTTAAAGACTGAGGGAATAAGGGGTACTAAAAACAGTTCACCGCTTGTCAGCCCAACTCCATTACGATTAAAAATGTCAAACTTTTAAAAGGGAATTTGTATTCTTATCAAATTCAATCCCAACTCAGATATGCTTCACTGACAAGCCCATATTAGCTTATCTTTTCAATCAACAAATACATCTATAAAATACAAATGCAGATCCATGCACCCACCCACCATATTCATGATTTATTGTTGTATTCATTAGGGTTTTGATTGGCTACTGTGTTATATATACCACACTTTACATTCAGCTCTGAAACAATGAATCTCCTATCTTCCCAGTTTTTTAGTGTAATGTATAAAAAAATAAGAAAAATAACTTCCTCTCTTTATTTACTCTGCTTCAGAACCACTTCCCAACCGTCTTCGGCAATCCACAGTAGTCTACTATAAGTGAGTCTCTTACCTAAAAGGAGATTTGTAAGACATCTAAACATTACAACTTGAAAAAGGGGTAAGATAATGCTAATCACCAACAAAAACGAGTGCTGTTAATGAGGACTGACTGTGGTGAGAGATCTTATATAGATATCATTTATAGAATGAACTGACAAAAACTGTCAAACTTTTTTGTTATTATTGTTTGCCGCTCACCTACATCTCTTCATTATGATACTGAATGTCTTTTAGATCTGCTGCTTAGTGCTTTGTGTTGATTTATTAAAACCCTAGCATTTGTAACCTTAGCTGTCTTTCGGAATCAAATATTTTTGGGGGGCATTTTATGCCTTTATTACATAGCAATAGAATAGAGATTGTTTTTCAAGTAACTAATTCATCACAGCAAACACGGCTACAAAGATGTCATATAGTCATATATTGTTAGGCAGAGTTCGGCAAATAAGTCTGGCATTGAGCCAAATTGTTTTCAAGTCATTAGATGGCGGGTCAGAGCATAGTCAATCTATGATTTATAATCCACTGTTTACTCTGTGCCTATTTAGCACAGTAAGTAGTGCACAGGACTTCCGTTTGAAGAGTTGCATGTTCAGTCCCTTCTTGCCACTTATGTTATATTTCTCCCTTTTCAACAAATTGTTTATTAAGAGATTGCTTTACATGTCGAGATTAAGCTGCGATTGGTGCACATTGTCCTCATTTCCCCAGTATCTCTAAGCAGAGGAAATTCCTGCATTTCTCATTCAGGGGAATTCGATCTCAAGTTTTCTGATGGCTTTTTCAGAGGTATGTCAAGCAAGCCAGTGACTCCATTGAATTTCCTTCAGAACTTTTCAAAGTAAAACCTCAATTAAACACGACATAAAGTACTGCTGGAAAGACGTTCTTGCGCCTTTATTTTGTAGGCACGATCACTTAAAGGGGCTATATGTAGTTTTTGTACTAAAATGAATCATTTTTTTATTGCCTGTGTGTGAAGGGGTTGTAATCTGACATTAAAATGATCCACTTGCCGGGTTTGGCTATTAACTCTGAAGGCAAATATTCCTATTCCTATTCGAAGGGTCCGGGTCGGATTTTCCGCGAAATCCAGTGACTGACACCTGCATGCGCGCTCCCGAGCCTCTCGCTGTTGTCTACTTTGCACTCAACAGCGACGACACTGCAACTTACGACATGGAGTCTGCTAACACTAAGAAAGACCTGCTCCCAGCACAACATAGACTCCAACATAAACTCAACTTGTCAAAGCCTGCAAGAAATTATGTAACGGTAAAAAGCTAATATGGAGCGATTTGTTTACTATTCCATAGTGATGCAGCCACGAGCAGCTAGCTAACGTTACAGTAGCTTGAACCCGCCGTTGTTTGCTTCGTAACGTTCAATTTAGATTTATTGCCTTTTACTGATATGTACACAGCTTCTCCACCTCTCAGTCGCTGTAACTAACATGACCCACATAATATACAACC
>JAPMOB010214977.1:0-16040 GCA_029875015.1 Lepomis gibbosus
AATGTTAAAATAAGGTGAATTAAATAAAAAATAAGGAACATCCTGGATCTGTTTTTTTCGCTCTTCTTTATTCTTTTTTTTAAAGTATTATAGAAGTATCTGATCGGGACTCGGTATCGGTATATACTCAAAATCAAATCGGGATCGGGACGTCCCTATTTTTAACATATATTAAGCCTCCTACAATTTGAAAATCGCAGTAGGCCGAATTGCGACAAAATTTCAATGATGACTGAATTGATCAGCATTAATGAAGTCGGTAAGTCAGTGAAATTCATACGCTTCCACAGAGGGCACAATTTATAAGAGATTTTATTTAAATTTATAAGAATGAAATTAATGAAATCGTACAGTTTGGACTTCACGTAAGAATAACTCAAGCTCCACACTCAAGGGACAAAAACCTGACGGTGGCAAATTAACTCACAGCAAGTTTAATTAGCTTCCATCAGGTCAGAGCTTTTCAGAGGATGGGAGATATTTTAGTCAGCTAATGGCTTTTCAAACAAAATGCTGAAAGCCTATTACAAGCTGTAGATGTATATAGGGTATCTATCATTGTTTTGATTCATGCCATATCTTTTTATTTATCATTGTCTAAGCAAAACTGCCCCTCTCAGACACTAACTGTTCTACTCTACACCGTCTGGGACATCTTCAAATGAGGGAATATCTTTCAGAAATATGTTTGTTTTTGTAATATTGTTATTTGATACTCATGCAGAATTGAATTGTTGCTCGTCTCTCCAGTTCCAGATTCATGTAGAGCCGTCGCTAAGGCGCTCTGAAGCTGTTTTGGTAGACAAACATCTTGGCGTTCAGCTCTGTGTTGATTTATGAAAGTGTAAATCCCGTCGTGCTTTGCCGTTGAACGGTTAACTAGCAGTTAGCTCTCCGGTTGTGTTGTTACGGCAGCGAAAAGTACAATAGGTTTACTCTGAGCCACCATCAACAGCTGACTAGCTTATAACATTTCACACTAAGTGCATGTGATGTATTATGAAGGGCAGTTAACGGCAAAGCTAACGGTTAACGTTCGTTTAGGAAATCCTTAAAAACGCTGCCACCACATCCAAACGACACCTCTATATTTAAAAAGGTACGTCAATTAAACTCTGCTTTCTAACCAGGCTGCTACCAAACAAACTGTCGGCATTAAGAGAAGGGAGATTTACTTTGTAGAAGTTCAATTTGCCTCTTCAGCGCTTCTCTCTCCTCCATGTTTACGCTTCGATCGTGTCGTCATCAAAGAGCGACCAAAATAGGCCCTTGCGGATGATGTGTATTATACCGTACGATCACACAGCACGTGATGTGCGAGCTGTTTCAGCCCCTCAGTTTTGTATCACAGGTCCAAGTGTCATTTTTCTTGATTTTATTTGACAGGAAAAATGGGTAGGATTTTCTGGGGACTCAAAGAGTTCAATATCAGAATCAGAATCAGCTTAAACGGCCAGGTATGCGTGCACATACTTTTGAATTTGACTTTGTTGTTTGATTGTACGTTGCTTCGATGTACATACACAGGACAAGCGTAAACTAATATAGTTTTAATATATTTAATATATTTTTATTATTTAAACACACACATGCTTGCTGTTTTATTTATTTTATTTTTAATATATTTTTATTGTTTTAACACACAAGCACGCTTACTGTTTTTTTTAATTTTTAACAAACACATACAATTTCTGTTTTATTTATTCGTTTTATTTTAATTTTAATTTTTTTATATTTTTTTTAACACACACACACACAATTACTGTTTTATTTATTTATTTTATTTTTAATATATGTTTATTGTTTTGACGCACACAAACATGCTTACTGTTTTGTTTACTTATTTTATTTTATTTTTAACACACACAATTGCTGTTTTATTTATTCATTTTATTATAATTTTAAATTTTATATATATTATTATGTTTAACACACACACACACAATTACCGTTTTATTTATTCATTTTATTATAATTTTTAATTTTATATATATTATTATTTTTAACACACACACTTACTGTTTTATTTATTTATTTTATTTTAATTTTTAAAGTATTTTAATTGTTCTAACACACACACACTTTATTACTTTACGCCTTAATTACTTGTTTAATGAAATGTATGGGGTTCTTATGCTTTGGCAATTTTGTTGTTTCACAGTCATGCTAATAAAGCTAATTTGAATTGAATTGAAAAGTTCAGCATGGAACACACATACACTATAAACAAAAACGACTAAACATTTGAAGGTAGCAAGACAGTACCGAAGTGAGGGCATACTGCAAAGCATGCTGGAATAAATACTGGAAAGAACATTTTTATGTAGGGGTTATTCTGTACATTCTCCGATGGGTGTGATACAAATCAAAGTGACAAAGTGGCTGAGGGAATTGCCCACAGTTCATAGCGGTATGACGTGAAACAGGGGGGTTACCAGGGGAAGCCCGGAATCGAGAGAAATGTCAGGGCAAATCCGTGTTAAAAGAGAAGAAAACAGCAAACAAACAAGCATCAGTACTTACGCTGATGTCAGAATTGTTAAAAGTTTTCTTAACTTAATAATTCATAGAACACATGAAGTCAGAAAGCAATTACCTTATTACACACTTAGTTTATTCAACTATTGATTTTAGTTTTTGCTTAATGATGCTGTTTGACCAACAATAGTGTATTGATTATTGACAATTATATATTGACATTTAGGCTACCTCTTCTCCACTCTGTAGGGCGAGAGCCTGCAGGACTTAAAAATAAGCCAAAAAAATAAAATAAAAAGTGTGCAACGTGTTTCAGCGTCGTCGAGGTAACGTGATAAAGTGGCAAAGTGCTGTCCCGTTCCTGTTTACAGCATTTTGAGCCATTGCAGCCTCTTAAACTCAATCACTTTTCAGGTGACGTCAGTAACGTCTGTGAGACATTTCTTTCAGCTCTTAAATAATTCCAGAGAAAACAGTTGTCATTTCAGAAATTACTAGTAATTGGGGCAACTGTTTCTCAGAATGTGTAACAAAGAAAATAATTCCCCTCTGCTAGGTTGGGATCATGCAGAAATCACAGAAAAAGATGTCTCAAAACTTGCATTACGCAGAAAGTAGATCTTTTTATTTGATTTCAAAAGGCTGTTGTAATAATTTCTGTTGTGCTGCAAACAATCTCAAAAAAAGCTTACCACAGCAATTATAAACTGCAAAGATAGCAAATAGGGAGATTATCCAGATTTAAATATAATGCCATGTGACCTAACCTGCTTGTTGGCTGCCTGTGTTGTTGTTTTGGTTTTTTTTTTATTGCAAGGAAAGGAATATAGTGTATAAGGAACAGACAGAAATATACAGAACAGTATACAAGTATAAAAAAGACACAAATAATAACATTGCCTTTAATTATGTAAAGATGTAGAGGTCCATGTGTTGACGGTTTTCACAGTTATTTTGTTATTGGATTTAGAAATTAAATGTATAAGATACACAACCTCATGGAGGAAAAGTTTTTTGGGTTTTTTTACTGCTGTATTTACATTTATGAACGTGAGATTTTGCCATTCGAATTAATACATGTGTTAGGAAGTACTTATTTTCTTATCTTTGAGTTTTATAAAAAAAAAAAAAAAAAAGCAATATACCACATTCTCCCTCATCAGCCTCTATAAACATTGTCAATGATGATGAAGTTTTGCCAGAATAAGCGATGCCAAAAGAGGCGCAGTACAGATCCTGGGTGGTGATGTTTGCCTGTAAGGCCGTGCTGAGGGGCTTAAATGTCCCAGGAAGCTCGTCGGCTGACTTCCTGTTGACTGTCAACTGATTTGAAAACAACAGCGTCACAAAAAATATTCCTGTTTGCGCTTCACAACATTAACAACCTCTGTCGAAGAAGTACGTCGTTGCCAGTTAGCTGTCTGACTCGGTGGTTCACGAGCTCGGACTGTCCTTTCCGGTGACGCCGCTCTGAAGTGAAATGAAAGGGGAAGTGAAACTTAGCGCAGCTGGTTTGGACATAAACCCGAAGGAGCGAAGATAAAACAGAAAGCAAAGTTTAAAGTTGCTTAACAAGTGAAGGTAACGTAAACTTTGTTTCAGATGTTTTAACGAAACAACTTAAACTATTCTAGATTAAAGTTGCTCCACTCAAGTTTGCTATAATTTTTGTTTGACGTTGTTCACTAACTGTGTTTTCAATGTTGTTAGCTTAATTAGCGAGCTAGCTGGAGTTTATTGTTGTTGTTGTTGTTGCAGTAGCACCTTTGTGTACTATAAGTATTGTGTCTGTTTCTGTACAGTATCCTGCTTATACTCCTGGCCTCAGCAACATGACGTCGATAAAATACCTGTACTTCATCATAACAAGAAAACCTGAACACCCACGACACATCAATGCTGGCTGCATCTGTTACATCAGTGAAAGCGGTCACAAAGCAGAACTCAGAATAAATCATTCTCCCAAAAAGTTGCCCGTCTTCACCATGGGTTTACAAACAACATTAGATTATATAATTGAGGTGAGTTGCATGGAAGAGCTGATTCCAGAAGAAGCAGAGCTGCTGCAGGCCCTGCCCGATGATGCAGAGAGGCTGAAGTGGTTCAGAGAGAAAGAAGCTCTTAAAACAGCCCTAGGACTCACTGTGGGGTCTGCAGTGACTGTGGAAGTAGGAGGAGAAGGAGAGAAGCTTAAAGGCATCATTCGCTACATTGGAGGAATGACAGAGCCTTCGTATTCCTGTCCCTTAACAGGAACGTTCTTTGGCATTGAACTGCAGGTGGGACTTTTGTTTTCTTTATTTCTTTCCCTTGCTGGTATCTTTTTGGTTTAATTTGCCCAGGTTTTGAGATATGCATCTCTGATATTTCTGCCTCAACCTCAAACACAATGGAGGAGACTGGATTGAGCTTGTGGTGTTCCCAGAACTGAACGCGTAAATATGATGTTTAGCGCCATTAAATTATGTTTCAAAACCTTCTGACTTTCTTCCAATGCAGTACATGAAAAGTTTTATTTGCTTTCTATTTTTTTTTTTTGCACACAAACTGTCTGCATCACTCGTAGTGTGTAATCCTCAGGTGCTTGTTGTGAACAGTTTTCATTGGAAATGTTTTTTAAATTACATCATTGAAAAAAATACATTTAAAAAATCAACAGCATTTCCAAACATAATTTAGGATATCAAATGCCACACTTCGTTTCAGAGAGAGCCAGGAGCACCACAAATAAGAGTCAATACACCTCCATTTTATTTGGGTGAGGAGGCAGAAATCTGAGAGACTGGAAATGAAACTCAATTCTTCTAGCTGATATATAAAAGCTTCTCAGAGCTGTAAGTCACAATAAATTGCAGTACAGACAGACCAAACATACATTATGTCTGACGTAATTTAGAAACATAGTCTGTCACCTTTAAAATGTCCTACGTACACAAGTTGTCCATAACACTAAAGCTTTTTATTTATACTTTTAGTGTATACTGCAGCTGCCCTTACAAAGTAGGTACTCTTGCATGCAGTATGCCTAGAATTAGACGATAATACTTTGTCATAACATTAAGCCCTGAACTTTGACCCTCATACTCATGCTGTACAGAGAATTGTGGGTCAGAAAATACAGAAAAGCATGCTGGGTCCCAAGCTGCAAAATACAACCAAAGGCAGTAGGACACCCTGGTATTTTTTTGACATACTATGTATGGGGGCATACTAAATCCTTTTCTGGCATAATAAATAGTCTGTTATTATCTGATTTGGAATGCACCATATATGATGTGCTTAAATTTGAAAAGACTGCGCCTTAAGTTAAGTGCTTTGTTAACATTAACAGTAAAATGTGCAGATTACTTTATGGAGGTATTGAACTGAGTGCAAGTGACATTAATTCTGGGGTGTGCTGCTATGCTTCTGTCCCCACAGGGTTCAGACAGGGGGAAGGGGACTACTGATGGTTCCTACCGTTATAAAACTCTCTTCTCATGTTCGAAAGATTGTGGCGTTTTTGCCCCATTCTCCAGAGTCAGGCCTGTACTTCCCAGCTCCTTCCCGGAGCTCTCTCCACATGCAGAAATGGATAAGCTTATCCCGGGGGACAGAGTCACTTACTTCCCAGGTGAAAAGTGTCGCCATGGGATGGTGGTAGATGTGCAGGAAAAGGACGGACAACATTTTGTTCGGATCTCCACGGTAAGTGAAATTCCATTTTTTGTTTGTTTAAATGACCCAAAAAAATCCAAAAGGACAAATAGAGCCGCAAACTGTCTCCAGCAGAGTTAAATATGGTGTTTTGCTCCTTTTAAATTATGTTTTAAAATGCAAAAATATCTTTCCTCCTAATTTAGTCATGCAGCTGAATTCTGTAACCAATGCAGTATGTGACCCCATTGTTTTTGCTTATTTATTTTGTTTTACAATCATAAAATGTACCTTATTTTCTATATTTTGTGGTGATTTAGAAGGTTTTAAAAGTCAAACAGCAACAAGCAGTTGAAACAACATCTCCTGTGACTTTGTGTGGTGACAGACTTTGTTTTCCTTAGTTGGTCACATGATCACTGTACCTGTTTAGTAGCTGTTCTGGCATCCGGTGTCTGCACTGTATATATTATTTTTTTTATTTTTTACAACCAAACCTTCAGATTGTGAATTAGTTTTGTCACCTCCTTTGGTACACAAAGTGAATAGTTTAAAGTACATTTATATTTTTTCTTTGCTGCTGTTTGCAGGACACAGATGAGAATGGAAAGAGAGGGGGTGAAGTTGAAGTTCCACTACTGTTGGTTGCCAAGGGGGAGGTGCCTACAGGTTTGAGCAACTCTATACATGAGGATGTGTAAAGCTGGCTACCACATTTTAATAAGTCTGACTCAAATATATTCTTCCATGTAGAGCCAGACAGCATGGACGTTGATACAACCCTGGTGGATCCAAACACGGATCTGTACATGGATCTGAGTGTGAACTCTGTGGTGGAGGTCACCATGGGTGCAGGCAATTTATATGGAATCATCCGCTGGATCGGCACTTTGCCTGGTCGACAGGAAATCATGGCTGGACTCGAGCTGGTAATTCTGACATGTTACTGTGCAGATTAAAATTTAATTGAAATATCTAATACGTACATTTATGGGAATATTTCGTTTTATATAAAACTAAATGCTGTAATATTGGATGTATTGGCATTATTTTCCTGTGTATATGTCTCCAGGAGGAAGATAGAGGAGTGAGTGATGGTACCTTCAAAGGTGAGCGTTTCTTCAGATGTCCCCCCAAGAGAGGCCTGTTTGTGAAGCTCGGCTCCTGCCGTCCTGACTCGCGATTTCAGAGCACATCGGCCGATCAAAGCGAGACGATGCTTAAACAGGACAACATGGGTCAGAACAAGATCTCATTTCTGTTTACTCTTTGTTCACAATTCTGTTATGTTTGCTGAAAATTTATTGTTTTTACAGAGGAAAATTTTATTTCCGTGTGCAGTCAGTGCCCCCTTTGTGGACACGGTATTCTTTTCAGTTCCACTTAACTGGACAATTTTAATTGGTTTTTAGGTTTTAGTTATTTGATTTTAAAATTTGTTTTTGTTTTTCATTTTAGAATGTAAAGGAAAAAGAAAGATTATTTGTAAGGAAATGCACTATGTGGCCAAAAGTACGTGAATACCTGCATATTTGCACATTACACCCACAGGTGATCGTTGAACATGTCATTTTAAAAGCAGTGGATGTACGTTGTGTAATGTGTTATGGTTTTAATGTGAGTACGTACCATGATTGTTTATGTGTTACTTTAGAGAGAGAGATAGAGCACAGCACAGGGAAGCTGGAAACTGTTCCTCCTATCAGCATGGAGCAGGTTAAACAGATTTTGATTGGACGAATGAAGGGGATCCAAGGCCACTGCAACTCCTGCTACATGGATGCTGCCCTCTTCAGGTCAGCGACAATAATTTATATGCATTTTAAAATCTTCAGAGGAAGTTCAGCTGGCTTTATCCCATAAACTATACAAATCACATGTACAGTATTTTACTGTTGATTAGCTAGTTTCGGATCTCTGCAGATTTTTTTTGTAGCCTTTAGCTGAAGGGAATTGAAACTGGCTGCTTGCAATGTAAAAAGCCAAATTAGAAACTTAGATTTCGTTGTAGAACATATATAGTTCTGTGGTGGTTTTCCATGTCATAAGTTTTGTTTCTGTCTCTTCTCTCAGCTTGTTTTCCTGCTCCTCTGTGCTGGACTCCATGCTGTTTAAATCAACTGAACCTCAAGATGCCCCCATTCAGAAAACACTGCTCCATGACATTGTTAATCCCCTCCGCAGGTGTGTGCCTTTATGAATTTTGCAAAACATGTAATTATTTTTGTGGTAATTTAATAATATATGAATTAATTAACACAAAATATATTTCACGCTCTCTTCTTTGCAGTAAGGGCTTTGTGGAAGGGCGGCACATCATGAAGCTCCGGCAGCAGCTGCAGAAACATGGCTACAGTCACTCCTTCACCACAGACGAGAAGGGTCAGTTTAAAACGGATGCTGTGTTTTTGTTTGTTTCGTGTGTTTTTTGGGGGGTTTAAAGTGACTGTTAATGTGGACCTTGTCTTTCAGATCCCGAGGAGTTCCTTACTGTCATCATGCACCACATTCTTGCACTGGATCCTCTACTCAAACTGTACAGCTAATTATTATTTCTTAATAAATAGCCTGAATACAATAATTTCTTGAAGAAGGCTACATTTATGCTTCACATTTCTCTCCCTCTGCCATTTAGCTCAGCTGGTGGGAAGGTGCAGGAGAGTTACTGCTATCAGATCTTCTTAGACCAGAACCACAGCCTGGTGCTACCCACAGTCCAGCAGCTGCTGGAGCATTCATTCTACAGTGCAGGACTCAAGCTAGCAGAGGTGAGATCCCATTACACTCTTCATATACTGCAATGCTAATTAATGTTATTTGATGGAACAATTAGCAGTAGTGTCCGCTTCTAACCCGCTATAAGTAGCTGGATAATGTGTACCTGCTGCTACAGGGCTCTTATCAAAGAGCTCCAAATCACCAAGACACCCTTATCAGCCAGTGTACTTTACACTAAACATTCAGTGCTCATAATTACAAACTGAAACCAATTCTAGAGGAGCTGAATATGATGTAGCTTTATAAATAGAGAGTCCATGCTTACATCAACTATGACCAGCAACCGCTGTAATGTAAGGAAACAGAAGATGCTTCAGGAATGTCTCTTTTTTTGATGCAGCACATATGTAATTAATGTACGTTATTGGCATAGATGTGATACATATAATATAATCTGTTCAGTCTCAGTAACACGAGGAGTTGGAATTTCAATCAGTTAATGACAATAAATTAGGACATATTCTGATATAGGTTTCTTAATTTTTTTTGTCCAACAATAATAGCAGTTCAGGTGATTCAGAGTCAGAGTTGGTGGCTCAGTTTCCAGATCTCATGATGTTAAAGGGTCCTTGAATATTGTCGTATCAAATTGCTATTGTGTATGCTACTATATCAACTTAATAAAATTTTGTTTTGTTCATCTGTTTGGTCAGGAACTCTACTTATCTGAGGTTTTCTTTTTCTTAGGTTGGTTATCCAGTAGATGGCTCTGTTTGACAGTTTTCTCAGCAGATCTTCTCACTTCCTGGGATGAGCTCATTTTTGTGTATTCTGTCTGTGCAGTGTGTGATCTTCTTATTTCATTGTCTTATAATTGCAGGTACCGTCCTGCCTCATCCTCCAGATGCCGCGCTTTGGGAAGAAATTCAAGATGTTTGACAAGATCATTCCCTCTCTGGAGCTGGACGTCACTGACCTCCTCTCTGAAGGTGAGGACACACACACACACACACACATACACACATACACGGACTACCATGATTTAACACAGATGAACACAGTGAATATAACATGTGGTGTGTGTTTCAGGTCCTCAGCAGTGCATGATATGTGGAAACTTGGCCCAGGAAGAGTGCACCGACTGTTTCAAAGACACTCTTTTCAGCCAGACGGGATTCAAAATCTTCTGCAAGAAGTGTTCATCTCAGGTGCCTCTTTAGATGAATTAAATGCTTGTTGAGTATAGAGGGTATGGAGTTACATTACTTTTTCATGTGATACAACACAAATAATAATCATCATAATCATAATAAACTTCATTTAAATAGCACCTTTCCTCAAAAGTTTTACAAGGCTTTTATAGGATAAAAACAACAATAAACAGGACCGTGAAATCTTTAAACATAAAACTAAGAACAATAAGAAATGTAACAAAGTAATAAAATATCTAATTAAATAATAATAATAAAAATAAAACAATAACATAATGTGATGTGAGAATGTAAGGTGGAGAATCAGAGGAAGGCTAGACTCTTAAAGTGTTTTTTAAAAAGTGAGTTTTAAAAAGGTCCTATAATGCTCATTTTCAGGTTCAATATCTTATTTAGGGGTTGTACCAGAAGATCATTTTCAAAAAAAACACCATATTTTTGTCACACTGCACGTTGCTGCAGCTCCTCTTTTCACCCTGTGTGTTCAACGCTCCATTTTAGCTATGGAGTGATGCATCTCATTTCTACAAGATCTTTGTTGGGAGTTGCACATGCAGAGTTCCTTGTTAGACTAGACTACTAGCCAATCAGAAGCAGAGTAGGGCGGGCCGTGAGAAGCCGGTAAACACAGCTTCGGTTCAGCTGTATATGTTCCCCTTACCAGCTTAGAAACATGGACTGAAGCAAGAGTTTCAGGTGAGTTTTTACTCTGTAACACATTTACCTTTCATCCGTAACGTTTTAACTGAGCTCTGTTGTTGAGCTTTTTTCTGGCAGTTCCAAGCAGTGTTTTCTGTGGGAAATGCAAACTCCCGTTTGAGTGGACTTTTCACTTTGTTAACCTATTAAATGCACAAAAAAGATATATAATTCAATAAAGGAGAGGATAAAGACAAAAAGCATAATATGACCTATTTAAGAAGAGCTAGACGTAGCTATCCTAATCTATTCTGGGAGATCGGGGGCCCTGATGACAAATACTTTGTCTCTTTTCAATAATCATCACCAGCTCTGGCTGCTGTTAAGTGGTGGAGCTGTGTTACAGTGAAGAAACAAACATCTTAAAAAATAAAGGCTATGAATATTACTTCTTTCATTCAAAAAAATACTATAAGCTATAATTAGCTTCTGTTTTGGGGTGGTGATGGCGCAATAGATAAGACACCAGGACCCAGGTTCAATCCCCCCCTGTGACCCATCCACCATCGTGTCCCTGAGGAAGACACTTAACCCTCATTGCCACAGAGGCGTGCGACCCCTGACATGTATAGCAATTGTAAGTCGCTTTGGATAAAAGCGTCAGCTAAATGAATAAATGTAAATGTTAGCCTTTAGCAGTCTGGCTGAAAATCTGGCACAAGGCCGGATGCTGATTGTTTGATGTTTGCCACTAAGAGGGGAGTGGGCATAGTGACATCCTGTGCATATCCTTCATTTACCAATTGCGGGGTGTCGTGTGTAGTGTAGTGTCTAAAACTCTGGCAAATAACAAAGAAAATTTATCAACAACCATTTTGATAATCAATTAAATGTGGTAATTTATTAAATTAAAATGAAGTAAAAATATGAATATTCTCTTAATTTTATTGAAGCCCTAACTGCATGCGTTTTTCCCCCCAGGTACACAGTCATCCTCAACGCCGAGACCATAAGCCAGTTGCTCTGGACATCCCTAAGGCTTACTTGGCTTGCGACATAAGTCACCCTCTGACCAGAGACAAACTGGAGCTGTTTGCTGTGCTCTGCATTGAAACCAGCCACTACGTGTCCTTCATCAAATACGGACCAAAAAGCCAAGACTGGATCTTCTTTGACAGCATGGCAGACAGAGAAGGTGAGTGGTCTGTTTCATTGTCTCTGTAGATGCACGGTTTCTACACATACTCTTTTGCTCAGCTGCACCTTGTGTTCAGGAGAGAGAGACGGCTACAACATCCCCGAGGTTCGCTCCTGCCCTGAGGTGGGCGACTACCTGGAAATGACGCCGGTGGAGCTGGCCAATCAGGTGCCCCGAGACATGAAAGGTGTGGCTAAACGTCTCTTTTGTGACGCCTACATGTACCTATATCGGAGCACCAACATGTGCTTGTATCGCTGAGGGGAAAAGACGCCACAGCTTTACTCACTGCACACTATGTCAGTAAAAAAGTTGCCCTGCTGTTCATGTAATTTCCTTTGGCTGAATTGGTTTGTTATTGTTTTATGAATGTGTAGAAGTACACGCACGAACATGTGTGTATACGTACATACATGCCTGCCCTAGCGCTGGTAAAGTGCTATCAGGGTTGAATAATTTATAACAGCATTGTTTCTGTAATATTGTATGAAGAAAAAAAGTACAAACTGACATTGCTTGCTTGATGATTTTTTGCACTATAAAAACAAGAAAATAATAATCACTGACATGCTTTGGCACGTGTTGGCAAGGATAAGTGACTGGTTGCACTGTAATAATAGGGTTTTGTAGATTACTGTATACTTTAGGTATTTGATAATTATCTTTCAAAAGTTATATTTACAATTTTTATATTTAGTGTTCAGAGTTTTGCGGACAAAAAGATCTACTAAAGACGGCAGTGATGATTTCAGAGTGGCTTGTTGTAATAAATGCCCCTTTACAGTAGTTTTGTAAATACAATGTTGTTAATTTGCTTTGTAAACTCACCATTGCATCTTAATGTTTTCTGACCAATAAGGGGTTTAGGATTGTGGCTGGACCAATTACTTTATATTTTGGTAAAATTTGTTCCGATGGAATGTTGAATATTTAATTAAAGCTGCGGTAGGCAGTTTCCTTCAAAGGGATTCTTGTTATATTCCTTGAAATTCTCTTAACATCCCAACATTCGGTCCAAATGAAATGATTGGCTGTCCTTTCTGCCTTTCTACCTGAGCAAACTCATGACATCTGTTTTGGGTGAGTGGCTTTGCAGGTGGGATTTTTTTCATATGGATACTTTCAAAATGTTGCTGTCTCTTGCTAGTTTCTCGAACATTGCCTACCCCAGCCTTAAGAGTAAATTATATTCTGCTTTTGATATGAAAATTCTCTTTTTCATCTATCTGCATCCTAACTGATGTTTGGGATAACAATACGGTAAAGTTGGGAAAATATATACAGTGCAATGAATATAATAAATAAACAAGTAATAAAACACATTCCAAATCCTATACACATTACATGTGTTTTTACTCAACAGTTCATGTAGAAATGCCTCAAAAAGGCGAATCCAAGACAAATATATTAGATGTTTTCATACATAAGAATCTGTTGTACTTACAATGTGATCTTCGTGATTCTCTCAACATGCAACTGTGTCAACTTTAAACCCGGGTCATATACTTTGCTCTTATATCTAGCACACTGACTGTTGACACCAGACATCTTCCTGATGGAGCCAAATTCCGTCTCAATTCTCAAAGCGCTCGAGTAGAGAGTGGATTATAGAGTAGAACAACATGTAACACTGGGACTTCATCTTTGTGACAGTGATTTACATTTTAACCTGAACCAAATGGAATGAAACTCACCTTTTAATGGTTTGCTGAGATGTGTAAATCCAGTTTTCTTAACATTTCAAACATCTTATATTCCAACAAATTAATAAGTTCCCTACAACATCACATACTCTTTTTGGCCATTTTTGCAGTGCAAAATTTGCATTGACGAAGGCCGAGGACTTAAGTTAAGTATTTGTGAGTAAGTCCTTCATATGTATGAGTCATGTGCAGTTTCATAAAGGTTGACTGTATGTGGTTTTCCCAAGGGATCAATTTGTACCCACAGACACATTATTACCATTAAATATACTGAAGACACTCAGCTGCATTCATTCCTGTCACCTCAAAACCTGAGGCCTGTTAAATCAATAGTTGAGTGTATTAAAGACATAAATAAACTGGATGTCTCACCGTTTCCTGCAGCTCAGTAATGACAAAGCAAAGATTTTTTTATTGGTGCCTCAGTATTAGGACATATGTTCTCATTTGGCATCTCTGACTCTGGAAAGTACCACACAGGTCACAAAGCATTGTTTTTTTATTAGTATTGGTGACTTTAATGTATAGAGCTTTGTCATAAACAACACTGACTTTCATTACTTACATATCTTAGGTACAAGGCTTCTTCAGAAAAGCTTGTTCAGAAATGAACCTCCCAATTCTTCCTCACTGGTCTCCTTAAAGATACTAGCAACTAGGGATGAGCGAGTACAGCATTATCTGTATCTGTACTCAGATTGGGCGGGGCCAATCCCAAAAGTGGGCAGGATTTAACCAGGAAGTGGGTCAGGTTGTCTTGAAATGGGCGGGGCTTTAAAGGTATGTTATTTTAAGAATGCAATTTATATGGGTTGGCCTGGCCGACTCCTGTTGCCCCGCCGGTGGTCCAGTCGACTCCTGTTCCTCATGCCTCGCCAGTGGACGTCTGCCCAGCTGTCTCGCCGGTGGATCTCAGCCCCGCTGCTCAGCCCTCGGACCTCAGCCCAGCGGTCTTGCCTGTGGTTCCTAGTCCAGTTCTGCCTCCTGAGGTCCCAAGCCCTCTATGCCAGACTCCTGCCCGATCTCTGGAGAGACCAAATCATCTGGGTCCCCGCAGTCGTCTGCGACTCCTGCTGAGACCTCCGGAGAGGGCCCCCCTTCGCCGCCGACCTCCTGGAAATGTTTGCCTTCGTCGCCGGCCTCTAGCTCGGCCTTCGGAGAGATCTCTCCTTCACTGCCGGACTCCAGGGAGGATTTGCCTCTGGCCTGCTGTCCGACCTCTGGAGAGATCTCGCCTTCGCAGCCGGCCTCCTGCCCGACCTCCGGAGAGATCTTGCCTTCGCCACTGGCCTCCTGCCCCGGCCTCCGTGTTGGCCTTCCTGCCGACCCCCTGAACTCTGTCGCCCACCTGATCAGCCCAGCCTGTCGGGTTGCCCTCCCGGGTGACCTCCTGAACTCTGTTTGCCCCCTGTACTCAGCCTCCTGGGTCATCCTCCGGGACGGCCTCCCGAACTCTGTTGTCCCCCTGCTCTGCCCTCAGGGCACCCGCCTAAGGATTCCCCGTCGGGCCGCGAACTCTGCCCCTTGGGTCATCCTCCGGGACGACCTCCCGAACTCTGTTGCTCCCCCGATCTGCCCGGCCTGTTGGGTCGTTCACCAGGACGACCTCCTGAACTGTTGTTCCCCTGGTCTGCTCGGTCGACCTCCCGAACTGTACTGCCCTGGTAGTTTGGCCTTCCCACTGAAATCTGGCCCCCTTCTGCCTGCTCCTTGGACTATGTTTTTTTTGTTTTTTTTCTGGCCCTCCTCCTGTCCTCCCTCCACCCGCCCTGGTTTGGCTCTTGCCCTCCTCCGGTCCTCCCTCCGCCCGCCCGGGGTCAGCATGGACACTTTAGTTGGGACTGTTTAGTTTTTATTTGAAGGAACGTCTAAGAGGGGGGTACTGTTATGAGTTGTATTTTTTCCCTGTGAGTGTGAGTTTTTGCCATTGTTTCATGTGTCCTATTTCCCTGTTTCTCTTGTTTCTTGTCCTTAGTAGCTTGTCTTGTCTATTATCTTAGCTCTTGGTCCTGCGTTTTAGTTCTTTGTCTTTGTTCCCAGTCCTGTGCCTTGGTTCATGTTTTGGTATTTCGTGGTTTCAGTCTCCCCGTCTCGTCTTGCTATTTTCTGCTCTCTGTGTTTTGGATTACCTGTGCTGGATTTTTATGGACTCAGCCACTCTGTATATAAGTGTGCTCGCTTTTTGTTTGTTTAATAAATCACCTTTTGGATTGTACCTCCTCTGCCTTGTGTCCTGCGTTTGGGTCCTCTTACCTGCTCTACCTACTTCCACCGCAACAAGAGAAGTTTGTAGGATAAACAGCAAGGACCTGTGAAAATATGCCAGGGTCAGTGTGGGAAACACAGATGGTAAAATGGAAAAAAAAAAAGACAAATGAAGGTTACAAGCCTGGAGGAAAGGGGAAGATTGTGTGAAGTGAGGATTAATCTTATGGGTCTTTCAGAGACCTCTTAGCA
>JAPMOB010214979.1:0-13538 GCA_029875015.1 Lepomis gibbosus
CAACTACTGTTTTGTTTATTCTATTTTTAGTATTTATAACACACACACTGTTTTATTTATTTATTTTATTTTTTAATATACACATATTTCTTTTCTTTTTTAACACAAACACAGATACTTTGATTAGTTTATGCTCGAATTCTTAATGAAATGTATGGGGGTGATTGATATTTTATATGTATTGGGATGATTGTTATGTTATATGTTTGATGCTTTGGCAATATTGTTCAACAGTCATGCCAATAAAGCAAAATTGAATTGAATTGAATTGACAGACAAGAAACGAAATATGAGTTGTTGGCCTAAGCAACATTTCAACATGCCCCTGCATTGTTTTGCATTTTCTAACTTTTTTCCCAGCCAAGTATTTCATCCTTAAATATTTCTTAAAAGTAGAGTGTAAAACATTCGGTGATAGGGATGAAGCTTATAAGAGAAAATAAATGAAGTGAGTCTGTTAGTAAAAGACAAAAAAGGTTCAAAGGTCTCTTAAGTCCGTCTTCACGTGTTGCTGTGCAGGTCGACGGGCTGATGGAGGACGTGGAGGTGACCTCGTGGAGCGTTCAGCAGCTGAAGTGGGACTGTAAGGAGCTCGAGAAGCTGATCAACCAGACGGCCCGGACCAGTCAGATCCAGTTCATGGAGACGGGGCTGGAGGTGGAGGCGGCGAGGGAGGTGGTGCTGAGGCGGGTGGGCGAGCTGGCGGGGAACCTGAGCCAGCAGGGCCAGCGGCTGCAGGAGACGGAAGATGATGTGGACTACCTGTACACCGCCCTCTACAAGCACAACTCCACCGGGGACTGCGACTGCAAGGGGCTGGTGGCCGCCGTGGCTCGACTGGAGAGGGGCGTGGCCAATGTGACGGAGCAGGCCAACGAGAACCGGTTAGCCCTGGAGAACAGCGAGGGAGGGCCGGGGCAGTGGGCCGGGGCCAGCGACTGGGAGCTGGCGGTGGAGGCGCTCCAACATGGCCTCCAGCAGGTATGAAAGATAAAACGTTAAAAGTCAAAGTACTGAGAGACGGACTGAGACGCCGCTAGTTTGAGTCTGAACATGAGATTTGTTTACAGGAAGAAAACCATGTATTCTAAACTTATCTTTAAATGAACCTTCATCCTCGTCCCGCAGGTGAAGGAGTCTCTGAGCTCGGAGCAGACCAGGACCGGGGCTCTGAACCACAGTCTGTCCCAGCTCAGCAGCTCGGTGACGCTGGGTCTGGCCGAGGTCTCCGGGCTGAAGGACACCGACAGGCGGCTGTTGGCGGAGATGCAGCACCTGTCCGGCTCCTTCAACTCTCTGCTGAAAGACGCCATCCGACACAGCGACGTGCTGGAGCTGCTGCTGGGCGAGGAGGTGCTGGAGTTCCTGGAGTGGCCCGTCCAGGACCAGGAGGCCCACTCCATCCCGGTCCTGAAGGAGCAGCTGAGGAACCTGCAGGAGCAGCTGAGAGGACACAACCTGAGCATCACGTCCCTGCTGGGCAACAGGCCAGGTACGAAGCCCCTGCAGGTTCTCACAGGGTGGAAAGTTCTTTTACTCACAGGAGCATTTTCACTTTTTACTGCATGTATTTACGTTACTCGTTACTTTGCATATTTAGATTATTAATCCAAAACATTATCAACAAATTAATGATGCAGCTGTATAATAAAAAAGTATTTGGCATTAAATAAAGGAATTAAAATGCTTTATCAGCTGCTCCACTAAAGTCTGAAATGCTGCACAATGACGGCTTTGGCACTTTTAGTTTTGTGTATTTACTTTAGTATGATTATGGTTACACTGTGGTATTACTGCTTTTACTTAAGTAAAAGTTGTGAGTGCTTCCATCATCACTGAGAGTCCAGACAGTTTGTGACTGAGTGGAAATGAGCCAGCCAACCAGCAGAGGCTCCGCTGGGATTTCTGTCTGATCACAACTGTTTTCAGTTCGTTTTGGTTTCCACCTCCTTCCATCCTAACATGCAGTCCCATACTGATCACAGCTGCAGAGCAAGAACGCAGGCTGATCCTCCGCGCGTCAGAGGAAATATCGTTGTGATTCACTGTAACTGAGCACGCTGAATCCAAACCAGTCTTAAGTGAATATAAAAAGATAAGTTGAGGAAGTGAATGTGTAGTACTTTTTTTTTTACTTGAGTAACATTTTAGTTTGATATCTGTACTTTTTCCACCACTGAACAATGTTTACAAACAACAGTCAGTATGTTGGAGACGACAAACACAAACAAAAAAATCACAACTTTTTGCAACAGCCAGTAAACAGCAGCTGTGTCCCAAATCCATGCTGATCCCATGCAATATGGATCAAATACAGATCGGCTCAGTATACTGATCCTGCAGTTTGTTTGCAAATATCAGCAGGACACGATGCAGTATTTGAGCATCTCAACCAAACGGCAGCTTCCTGCATTTTAACCACCATCACCGAGGGGCATCCATCAGCAACAACAGGAGGAGTTATTACAACTCACACTCAGTCTTCACATATAGGCGTGAGCTTTGGGTCGAAACTGACCTTCAGGGGTGTTAAAACAAGACGTTTGTGTATTTTAACACCGACATGCTGCAGAACGTCATTCTGTCTCCATCATCTTGGTAAATGTTTTATTTTCCATATTTGCTGTGGTTACTCACAGCAGACTAATAGATCTATTTTAACACCGACTGACCTTCAGACCAGCTGATGGGCCCAGTCTTGGTCCTCAGGTCCTGACTAACCTACCCGCTGACCACAGTGTCTGTGCTTTCATGGTGTTTTTAGACAAATAGAACAGGAAGTGAAATATTATGAGCATTGGTGATTTGATTCATTTGGAGGGCACAAAATTCTGCTGCAGAAAAAAAAGCTGAGCTCTGAGGAAACGCTTCCTGAGGGCTGCTTGTTTTATGCACCAAGAAAAGTGTTTTGTGAACGTTTGATTGAAGCAGCAAGAGGAGCCAGTAGATGAGGGACATCTGAAACCTCGTGGCCTCCAGGTTTTTTACACTGAGTCTCATTTTTGTTCCCAGGAGCCAGAGAGGAGGTTCCATCTGCTGACCAGCCCTCCGCCCACCTCCGCCCTGACGACGTGCTCTCCACTGGCAGCATGAGGAGGAGCAGCAGCGGCGCAGCATCCAGGGAGCGGCAGGTCCTACTCCGCCCCGAGGGGAGGCGTCCGGAGCACGGAGGAGACGGCGGCGATCTGTGGAACCTGGAGAAAGCCGTGGAGGAGCTGGAGCTGAAGGTGCTCCGGCTGGAGGAGAAACTCAGCAACGCTTCTGCTGCGAGAGAGGCGCTGGCCGGCGGCGTGGAGGCGAAACTGCAGGCGGAGGTGATGTGGCTGAAGAGAGGGCTGGAGGAACATCTGAGGGTGTTCAAGAACGTGTTCAGTAATGCTGACGTGCTGGCGGGGTCTGACGCCACGCTGGAGCTCGATAAACTGTGGCAGCTGGTGAAGGACAAAGACGGGAAGAAAGAGAAGAAGAAGAGAGGAGGAGGAAACCATCGAAGCAGGAGGGCGTCATCAGGTGAGCTCGACTAAATTGCTGCAAATCTCTGAGCCTGAGTAGTCCAGGCTGAGGTCCAGGTTTCTGGTTCCAGTCTCAATCAACAGATTCCTGACCCTGCTTTTCTCTCCAGGTGTGGCTCCTGTCCCGTCCAGCCTATCAGAGGCCGGCTCCCCCCTGAGCGTCTTGACCGGCGTCATCGTGTTAGAAGCATCTCTGAACCGGGGTCAGTTTTTCTCCGACGCCGGCACCTTCACGGCTCCTGTGAACGGGATCTACCTGTTCGTCCTCACCTTGGACCTGAGGCCGGGCCCCGCCCACGTGGTCCTGAGGAGGGGGTCTGGCGGGGGTTTGGTGTCTGTACACCGACAGGAGGTGGTGGAAGCGGGGCCGGTCACCGGCGTGGGCCTCCTGCTGCTGAGCGAGGGGGAGGAGGTGCGGCTGGAACTGATGGGAGGCGCGTGGGCGGAGTCAAAGGACAATGTGTTCACCGTGCTGCTGCTCCACCGGACCACCTGATGGCGCTGTGGGCCAATCAGCTGACAGCTGGAGGAAAGACACTGATCAGAGACTCTGGGAGGGGCGGAGTCAGAATTTGTTTTAAAAATAATAATTTAATATTTGCTGGATTCCAGCCGGTGGAGGCGTTAATCCAAACCCCCTTACAGGATCATCGAGGTTTACTTGTGTCGGCTTCGGAGGGAATCAAACCTCAAACCACCAGTCAGTTCTGATAAATCTGTGACCTGCAGGTCAGAGTCTGAGCTCCACAAACGTCTCAGGCCGGACCGACAACTAGAAGAGGTCAAGAACAGGCAAACCAAGATGGAACTGACCTTCAAGTGAAGACCCAAATTAAAGCAGGCGATTCAGTGCTGGAGCGGGGACGGTATTAGCCTAGCTTAGCATAAAGACTAGAAGCGGGTGGAAACAGCTAGCCTGGTTCTGTGCAAACTACTAAAACACACCGACCAACCGTTGTTCAGTCTGTAAGCGAACCGAAACGTGGACGCAGCAGTTTGTGGTTTTAGTACAAGTTACCCAGAAGCCCTGAATGTCAAGCCGCATTTCGGTCACTGTCATGTTGTTTCAACCAACATGAGGCGCAGGGAGGGGGTCACATCGGCCCCCGGCCCCTAATCTTGAGCTGCTTTGATTTTCAGTCACTGCACCGACGAGAAAATCCTTCCAGCGTGTAACTTCCCCTGAGAGAGGCTCGCCTGACGGTTTTAATCTGTACACTGACAGCAAAGGAGAGCGACACGTTAGCGATGTTGGTTGGTGGATTTTTTAACGTTGGGCAGAGCCAGGTTAGCTGTGTCCAGCCTGTATGCTAAGCTAGGCTAACCACGTCCTGACTCCTGCTCTGAAAACCCAAAGCAATGACGTTATTTAGTGAATCTCCAGTTACCACGATTAGTCACCAGAGCTCCTCAGTAAACCGCACGCCAAACCAAACCACTGCTGCCCAGGGAGGTGGACCCACAATGCCTTGCTCCACTCACAGCACAACAAGCATCGAGAGTATTTGATTGATCTGGTTACTCTGCTCTGACAGGATGTGCCGTCGACCCTGCAGCGCCACTTTAACCTGAAGCGTCTTCTCCTCGTCTTCAGAAGAAAACCACAGACGGTTTCTGTGTGAGGAGGGAAAAGGTTTAAGTCTTTACGTCCTCTGTCTTTTAAGGGATTCTTTTTACTTTGCATACTGAAAGTATTTTGTAAAGTCGCCTGTATCTGTAATGTTTGTAAAGTACCAGTATCGTTACGTAAACACACACAGAGCAGAATATATTTATCTAACAGCTGAGCCGTTTGTTGGAGCAGAAGGTAAATGTGTTTATCTAAAGGCTGTAACTTAATAAAACAGTTTGTATGATGTTACAACGCTGCCTTCTTTCTCAAGGTGCACATGTGCTGCAACACATTAAAGGTCTCATTATGCTCATTTTCAGGTTCATGCTTTTATTTTGGGCGAAAACATTATCATACGGTCTATTTCTGCAGCACCTCTGCTAACGCTCTGACTCTGAAAAGTGAAGCCAACGCTGAAGCAACTTAAACCTGCATTCTCCTTTTCTTTTAGTGTTACAGTAACGGGTCTGTCTTAGACCTGCGTCCTCTCCAGCAGCCAGCAGAGGGCGACTCCACCAGAAAGAAGTGTGATTGCATAGAAGTTTGTGAGAAAATGTTTCTCCTTCTCAGCTGAATAATTCCCCCAGTAAACACTTTCCTGATGAGTTTATGGTCTCAGTCGCTAGTTTCAAGTCTTCTTCAACACAGCATGATGTTCATTTAGTAAATTATGGTCCCATTTAGAGGAACATAGACCAGGAAGCAGGGGAGGCTTTAGGGCGGGGCTACCTTGTGGTTGACAAGTCGCTACCATGGCGACCTGTCAATCAGGATAGAGGCGACTCTTATCTGCTGCTGAAAAGCTTATTAGGAGCCGGCTGTTAATTTTTGTGGTAAGTACATTTTGTTTAGAAATTTAGCTTCACAGTTAACGTGAATTTTGGCTGAACCTTGCTAACCAAGCTAGCTGGCTCCACCCTCTCATCCAAATACGGTCATGTGTGTTTTCTTAAAAACCAAGATGGTGACAGCCGCAATGCCAAACTTGAACTACTCCCAAGTCCATGAAGTAACACAGAATTAATGTTTTTGGAAATGGGTTTCATTCACTTGCTGTAATCAAAGTTCTAAAATCAAACATCCTATCAGACCCTGGTGTCGGTCTACGGTTCAGTGATGTGAAAAGGTTTGAGAACCGCCTCCTTAACCAACACAGACAACCATTAGCCAATCAGAGGCAGAGTTGTCTAAAATCTGGTGGAGAAAAAACAGAAGAGGAGGTGTAGCTGTGTGAGGGCGCCACCTGCCGGTGAGCTCGACAGCCGTGACGGCTGCAGAAACTATCCACAGGTGTCGCCACAATCTCAATCTCAAAATATCACTTGAATAAAGGAGCACTATTGTAACGTTTGTAAATGTTTTTTCTTTAAAGGGCTCTGGCACGGGGCACACTGGACCATCCTTTATGGAAGGACATAATGCCGTCCCACAATTCCTTGCAGCAGCAACATTTAAAGCCCAAGTTGAAGAGTTGTAGTTTCACCACAGCAGACCTACATAAATGTAGAAACAACAGAGCGCCGATTTTATGTGAAACCATAAATATAGATTATTCTTCTCTTTCAGAGTCGTGAACAAAATAAGTTTCACTGAACCCCTCCCCCCTTTATAAATATGTAGTATATAATAAAGTTTCTCTTGTTGTATGTTGCTTTTTTTCATTATATTATAAATTTAAACACTTCAATCCCATTGGTTTTGTTTTTAGGCATCTAGTATGTTGGTGATGGTCAAATGTTCCGTGTGGGCTACATTAAAAACATCCTTTAAGTTGAACACCTAAGCCGGAGGCAGCACGCCATCGCCAAAGCTGCTGGCTTACTTATGCCGTTTTAAATCTGAAAACCAGCTGATTTGTTGCTCTGAGTATTGGCGAGCGCCATCTTCATTATTGGGCAGAACCTGGGAGCTGGGCCTCCCGTAGGAGGAGTGATGGGTGTGAAATGGAAGGCCTGCTCAGGTCGGAGCCTGTGGGATGTTCTCAGTCTACATGCCGGTAAATCATGGGGTTGCTTTTGGTGACATGTTGATCAATATTCACTGTTTTTATTAATATTTCAATGTTGTTATTTGGAACTTGGTTGAATGAACAGAAAGTGTTTTAAAGATATCTACCAATAAAAGTCAACATATAAACAGTAAATATGGCCAAAACATGGACATTCGCCTGGTATGTTTTGAAAATATTGTATGATAACTGTTGTATTTTAGTTTATTTTCATCACATTTACAGTTACAGTTGTGTTCCAGGTGTATTAGAAGATATTCAGGTGCATTATAATCTACCTTATGATGGTTTTGATGGTTTATTGCATTAAAATATAGCTTTTTTTACCAGGCGAGGATGAACATATATTTTTTCTTTATTTCATCTCCATGTAGTCTGTAAAGGTAAAATAAATATGTTAATGTACAATGGATTTATATTCCTCAGTTTCTGACCTTCAAAGGAGACCAGCATTATGCATGTAGGCCTGATGGTTGAGATTATTTTTGGGTTTGTTATTTTAGCCGTTTTTCCTGGAAACAGGTGGTGCTGACCAGCAGGTGTGATTCTGTGTTGGACAGGAAACTTTACCTTTTTGTGAAGCTTTGGGTTTGTGTCACTGTACTTTATCTTCCATGTGTTTTTTTCTTTAAAGCCAGAGCAGTTCGATTCTCTGAGCACCACCTTCCTTCTTCACCATCTTGGGACGTTTTTCCATCAAGGTAAAAAGAAAAGTGGTTAAGAAAGGACACACGGCAAAGAATCTGACCGCAGCTCTGCTGTAAGACGTCTTGCAGTTACAACCAGTTTGATCCTTTTACAAGAGAAAAGACTTTTCAGATGAGGGCTGACTGGCGAGCTCCTCAGGACTACATGACACGCCGACTTATGCTCGGCACTGTTAGCAGGTGCTCGGCACCACCTAGTGAACATTCACTGGTACTTCATTTGGGAAGCTGTAGTCTTCCAGCATTTATATTTTATTCATTTAGCTGAGGCTTTTATCCAAAGCAACTTACAACTGATAAATGTCGCACCCGTCTGGAGCTCAGGGACACATTGGTGGACGTGTCACAGAGCCACAGCACCATCAGCACCCATAAGGGTAAAGCCCGGTGTGTTGACCGACACCGCAGGCTCAACAGCTTCCCCACTAAGATAAGAATCAAGACACAATGAACGTTTCCTTTAAACATTTTAATCATCGTATCGTCTCTTTTATGTCTACAGTGTAGAAAAATAAGCATCAAAAATATACCCAAAAAAATCAACAAAATAAAATCTGGCGAAGCAAAAAGTCAAAAACACAAAGTTCAACATGGTGAAAAAATAACTTCTCTTCACTTGGATCATCATCATCATGACTATGAACTCAGGTCTGGTCTGAAAAACGTCAGAGATAAATTAAATTCAGAGTTTATTCTGAAAAGAAGACTTCCTGCCAGGTGAGAGGTTGTATTTTGGTTTGGAGCGACGAAATGATCGAATCCTGTTTTACGTGTAAATCTGCAGAGCGATGGCAGGTGAAAGGATTCAGACTTCAGACCAGACTTGGGTTTGTTCGCTTTCGCTCAGCTGAAGCACCCGGCGGCGGGGTCAGCTCTCTGCAGTATAGCAAAGGTCACCTCTGCAGAGGTCGCTCCGTCTGTTATCAAACAGCGTTCCTTCATCGCCTACAGTACAAAAACGAGCTCCTACGTGTAAAGAAGCGTCTCCCTGAGCAACGGGAGACATGTCAAAGGAAACCAGCGACGAGCACACGAAAGAAATCTATCGTCAACACTTCTGAAGTGCACTAAAGTAGAGTTACATGCAGTCGAGTCGCTGCACTGAAAAAGATCTGCATATATCATGATTACGATAGAAGTACACCAACGATTCTCTCAAGGCTACGATACGTCATGCTAAATATTAGCTGCAACTCTGTCAAAATAAAAGCTTTGTTAATAATCTAAACGCGCTCTGAGAAGACAGAAATCAGCCTCGTGTACAATATAAGAAGGCTCCACATCCCAAACAAGGCGGCTAACTGCCTTTAGAAAATTAGGTCTATAGGAGAGAGAGTATATTCAGGTTAGGCAGGTAGATTCATCTACGCACAACTACAAAAATAAATAGAGTAATAAGTAGAGTAAGTTTTATATTCAAACGAGAGACCAACTCCTTCAGAAGCTCCTCTTCTCCTTCCTGTTGTGTCTCCGTTGTCCTTCATTTCCTGTTGAGGTTTGTGCAGCTGCCGTCTGTTCACTAAACGCTCTGTACCGGCTGCTTATCCTCCTTTTTCCCACCAGCTGTCAGATTCAACCCTCCGAAGCTGAAGAGACTCGTCGATCATCTGCGTCGATCGCTTCTGGTTTGTTTTGTTTTGTTTTTTTTACAGATAAACGCCCAAAAACTCTCCGGTTGCATTTGTGTTTGGGTTTCGACTGTTGGTAACGAAACGATCGGTGACGCGCCGATCCGGTGATCCGATACTGTGTGACTCACTGGGAGTCATTCTTTAATGTGCGAGGAAACATCCCGCTGCCTTAAACATTTCTTCCTTGCTTTGTAAAACTAAATGCTTCGCCAAGTGTTCCGGTCAACACGTAGTAAAACTGAAAGATCGGCTGGTCCCGGAGCAGCTGTTTGAGTCGTCCTCCAAAATGATCACAAAGCAGCTTCATTATAAAACTGATGTTTCCACAGCTGAAACATGCTTTCAAAATAAAAGCTGGCACATGTAAAATAGAAACAGGGTGTTTTGTGGAGATTTTAGAGTCACTAAATTATGAACTATTAACTTTAGTTCGTGACTAAATAATTAAAGTATAAAAAAGATAAATCTCACTTCTACATGAGGCAGCGCGATAAAAAGAAGCAGAACAAAACAAGCAGATGATTCAATATATATTTCTGTGAAAAGTCAAACAATTTCTGTTTGATGGTTGTTAAAAACGCACGAGCAACAAACCGAACTGAGAAAACGCTGGTAAAAAATAGAGTAGAGCTGATGGTTTTATCTTTAAGCAAGCGGTCTGAGCGTCTTATGTCAGCGCTGAACCGCCTGTTTCTGCAGCTGTAAGATGCACATCGATAATTCATGAAAAAAGTCTTAATTAATCGTTTGGTTTGAAGAATGTCAGAAAATGAGGATCATCCTCAAACTCGAGGCGACGTCTTCACTCGACCCGACCAACAGTCCAAAACCCAAACGCACTCGTTCGTCATCATGTAAGAACAAAAAACTGAACCTGGAACCGTGAAAATAAACCGACGATCACTGAGTTAAATATTCGTCCGTAAAATAAAGACGTTGTTTATGTTGATGAAATCTGACACCCGGCGGATGAAGTGAGGAATAAGAGCTCCCGACTAATTTATCGATTACTGATCATGTCAGTATTTTGAACAGACAGCAGGTTAGTAGGTCGCTGTCCCGACCCGGTTGTCTCATGATCCGGCTCAGGATCACTCTTGGACCTCTGCTGTTCTGCTGAGGCGAGACGTGATGGCTGCGGCTCGTCGTTTGTCCCTGAGCCAATCAGAGAGTTTTATCCACCAACTTGAAGCCCGCCGAGCTTCTGACGTGTTGGCACATTTCCTTCTGTCTGGATCCTCACCATGGAGCTCGTGGCGACGGATACGAGACATGTGGAACAGAGCAAAAGCTTTAAAATAAATGGGATGGGTTGTGGAGGGAGGGAGGGAGTCCGATCAGCTGGCTGGGCGGAACCGAGCCACGTAGGCGCAACAGGACAGGCAGTAGGGACGAGACGGCTCCGCAGGAAGCTGCTGGCAGAGCGAGCAGAGCTGGGGGTCCCTGCGGGGCCGGGCCGGGGGGGGCTGGTGGAGGCGAGCGGTGCGGGGGTCCCAGGAGGAGCTGGGTCGGACAGTCCTGTAGTCGGTGTCACGGCGCCAGTCGCTCTCAGGGGGCATGTCCAGGCGGAGCGGCTGTGGGGGGCCGAGGTGCTGCAGAGCGGGGAGGGTCGACCCGTTGGCTTTGCTGGGCAGCGATGGTTGCCGGTAGTGACCGTTAGAGGTGGCGTTGGCTGAGCGGCGAGGGTGAGAAAGGGTGGCGTACAGATTCTGGGGAGCCGGCAGGGGGGCCGGACCGGAGGCGACTCTGGGCCTGGGGAGGGAGGCGGTGTTGGAGGGAGGCGGGGCTCGGCGAGGAGCCCGGGGCAGAGTGCCGTAACTCAGCGCGACGCTGTGGAGGCTTTGACCTGAGACAGCCGGACGCCGGTCAGACACAACCAGAAACTGCTGCTGGACACCTGAGGAGGAGGAGGCAGAAGAAGAAGAGGGAGGAGGAGGAGGAGGAGGAGGAGGAGGAGNGCAGAAGGAGAAGAAGAAGAAGAAAACCAATTAGAACACAAAGCAGAAAAGCTGTAAACTGATCATGTTGACGTCCCAGATGGTTCGTTTATTTTAATTATCATTCACAGTATTAAAACTTCCAGCATCACCCAAAGCTGCAGACACGAGCAGCAGCGTGGGTTTGTTTTGACAACACGGAGGAACGACAGCGGAGATTTTTCAGGCCTCGGGCCGCTTTGGGCCGCGCCATGAAAAACGTCCATCGGTAACAGTTAGGTTCTATTTCTACTTTACCGTAATATTCCCGCGAGGGGCGCCGCTCTTTGCGCCACAGTGAAGTCAGTTTCATGTTGCACATTCGACGTCTATCGAACATCACGTTCACTTTACAGCTCACCATGCTGTTGGCTGCAGCAGCGACACGTTGCTAAACCCTAAAGCTCACGTCTTTATCATGTTCTATGATTTCTCCGTACGTTACTCCACCTTTATGATGCAGAGAAATATCGTGAGTTAACGTTAGAAATTAACTCAGTATCAGTAACGTGTGATATTTTATTGTATTTACAAAAAAAAATCTTCTGTATCTGCATGTTTATCTTTATCAGGATGTGAATGTTTTGGCTTATCGCACAGCCTTAGTGATGCATGACTGACTATTTTAAACTCAATATTATCTGCATATGAAATAAAGACAAATAGGATTTTAGAATAAAACATAACGCACAATATTAGACGATTTTTCCTCCTTAAGGACATTTAATGGCACTGAATAAAATCTGAAAATTTGACCCTGAATACATATTTTTGATGGATAATAATAATAACAATAATAATAATAATAATGCAACTGTTTTATTATTTAGACTTGGCTGCTTAGAAACTAAACTCGTTATTTCCAGGGACATAATTAGATAAACAGACCCTGACATGAAGAACATTTCTTCTACTTACCACTGGAAACAACACTGACATTATTATCTATTATTCTTCATTTTTACCCCTGCTGCTGAATTAAACACCAACTGATGGAATAAATAATAAATGAACAGATTAAAAAAAAAAGGAGAAAATGTTGGAGGTGGAGGGCCAGCTGGTTACCTGAGTGTCCCCAGGAAGAGAGGCCCGAGCTCGGGGGCCGTGATGTCTGCGAGGGGGGGTGCGGTGGAGGAGGTGCAGGAGCTGAGGGGCCGTGGTGTCGGGGTTGGTGGTGGTGGGAGTGATCTGTAGTGAGGGAGGAGGAGGAGGAGGAGGAGGAAGGGAGGTGCAGGGAGGAGGTGCTGGGGCGACGGGGGAGGGAGGAGGAGGAGGAGGAGTGAAGGTCGGCATGTCTGAGCGGGGGCCTGGACACAGAGGGGTCCTTCAGGGTGAAGAGGAGGAGGAGGACAGATGGAGGAAGATGGAGAATGGAAAAGAAAAGAAAGGAAAAGGAGGGAAGTGAAAAAAGATGGAGGGGAGGGGGTAAAAAATGAAACGGGTTAACATGATGAAGATGACAAGATGAAATAAAACTCAAAAGTCAGACATGTGATCGCTGTTGGAGCTCATCTGTCTAGGAATGAAAAAAATAAAAGGCGGAGACGACTCCGTCAGCGAGAAGCTGCTTCTTCCAGCTTCAGCGGTGACGGAGCAGCGGGACAATTCAGCAATTTAATAACTAACTTCAACGACTGAACCCTCCTCCTGCAGCAGAGCTTTCCAGGTGGAGAACGTCTCCTGACAGCATGAAATCACCACGTTACCTTCGACAGCCGGCGAGAGGAAATATTTTTATATATTTTTATTTGTTGTACCTTAATTTTACCAGACAAGTTCATTAAGAACAGGCTCTTATTTACGGCCTGGCAGGAGACGAAGGGAAGAACAGGGATGCACCGAATGTTCAGCCACACAAATTAAATCGGCCAAAAAAAGAACTTCCAGTGTTCGAAACTAATTAAGTCAAAAGACCAAATAAATTTTACCGAATTACGCCGACATGTCGGCAGTGTGGAAGCATTTTAAAGACGCTCCATCTGGCTGACTCGGAGAAGGAGATTAAGCTAGCCGCACCTAAATTTGGAGTGCGCACGTATTGGAGCCTTTACGGTAAGTGAAAGGGCCCAGAGCGAGCTGACAGGCAGGTTAG
>JAPMOB010214980.1:0-15349 GCA_029875015.1 Lepomis gibbosus
CACCCAAACCCTGTTTCTCTCAACCCCCTTCATGTTATGGATTTAAAAGAAAAGAGAAACGGTTTTTAAAGTAATCCAGTAATGAGATATCCAGGTGACTTCAGCCTAGAAATGGTTTAAAGAGTCTGTCATATATAACTACATCTATGTTGAAACTCCACTTTACTTGTGGTTTGTTTTTTTTGTGCTTTTTAAGCACATTTTTGTTTGACTCTCCAAGTGAAAGCATTTTATTTTATTTCTTTCATTTAATAGATGTTATTGGAGACTTATGTTATATTCACCAAACTACAAAAAATGTCCTCTGACCAAATGTGCCAACACAACATGGAAATAAATCTTAGTTTATATTAGTTAATAAATTAAATATACTCAGCAAAAAAAGAAACATCCTCTCACTTACGACTGATTTTATTTTCAGCAAACTTAACAGGTGTTAAGCTTCACAGACGTGATCAACAGAAATAGAAAAATTTGTGTGCGTAGGGCGGCTCAAAATCAAAAGTAGCAATCAGTATCTGGTGTGGCCCTGTGGAGGTGTTGTCACATGTGGTCTGCCACTGCGAGGACAATCAGCTGTCCTTCCTGTCTGCCTCACAGCACAGACAATGCAATTTATTGCCATGTCAACATTTGCAGTTCTCATGCCTCCTTGCAGCACGTCTAAGGCATGTTCATGCAGATGAGCAGGGAATCTTTCTTTTAGTGTTTTTCAAAGTCAGTAGAAAGGTCTGTTCTACACAGTCTGTATGCTGTTAGGGTTTTAAAGGACCATTTCTTCTTCATTGAGCATTAAAAATATTGTTTATTTCTTATTTATTTACAGTAAAGATCTGTGCAGGGTTTTGGATTATTTTACAGAATTATATTTTTTTTAAAAAGGGAGTTAACCTCACACAGGTAGTTTTTTTATGTGTGTAATTGTCACTTCTTTAACAGGATCAGATCTGTGAAGCCTGATAAACTGTATACAACAGTCTGAATGATTTGGATGGCTTGTCTTGCACTCTCCTACAGCGCCACCTGGTGACCACATGTATAAGTGCCACTGGAACAGACGTTTCTGCCAGGCCTAGAGGTGTGATCATTATGCTCCAGTGCTGGTGGGATCTACTCATTTCAACTGAGCTAACAAATAGATTTGAAGATTTTAATACAATATAAAGTATTATACATTTTTAATATGTGACAGGATAAAGTAGAAAACAAACAGAACATCTTGAACTGGACCCGGGCATATTGCCATCCAAAAACTAAACCGTTCTCATTCCTAGGTTATCAAATACAAAAGTTAGTCACACCCTTTGATATCCTGCCAGCAACTTGCAGTCTGGACTAATAAACAACCTGTCTAAAGAAATAATACTGGCTGAGTGAGAATAGTGGTTTAATCTCCTCTTAAGACACTTCTCAGAGAGCTTTACCCTCTAGATTTTACTTGTAACATGTTTGTTTGGAGGAAAACCTGGGTAAAAGTTATTTCTAAGGGGTTGTTACATCCCTTCTAAAAAAAAAGTAAAACAGAGAGATGACAATAAAAAAGGTAAGTAAAGAGGCAGTGACAGTTAAGGTAGTTTATTTACCAAAGAATCTCTTACAGAGTTGGTTCTTCCAGTATGGGTTAGGCTGAACAAGTCTACTGGCAGCAGAGAGGCATATTTGCATGCAAAGAGCAAACTTCCAGTGTTTAGAAAATTAGAAATAGGTCTAGTCTAAGTATCACAGCTGCAGCAGGATGTGTGAAATGTGAGGATGGACCGGCCGGGTCATAAAAATGAACACTGTGGATAGCGGCTGGGTCAAATAGGGCGAAGCGTCTCCGCATTAAGAGAGACTCTGTGCGCATTTACAGACAGCAAAATAACTTAACATTTAAATCTCCCGACACGCTGACACTATCTGTCAGGATCTAATGTTGATTATTGTTTTATGTTCTTCTACATATTCAAAATGTCTCACACAGGAATGTGTTGTTCACACAGTGAAACAGTTTGGAGTAAAGCAGCCGTCCTCCTGATCAATCCTGAGCTCCATCAGAGCGTCTGAACATGGATTATAGAAGATTAAGTTTAATTCACTTTCCTTTGTCTGTCCTGTCAAGTTTATTACTGCAGGTTTATTGTTTTGTCCTACGGGATTTACTGTAACAACTTTGAAATGACTGACAGCAGCCTCTCTAACCACACATGCCATTACTGTAGTTGGGCCTGTAGGCTATTTGAAATAAACTTCACTTTGTCATTTCTTACAGAGACTGATGGAAAACTCTCACCTCATCAAGCCGGGGGCTGAAATGATCTCATGTTTTCAGGCTAAAAGCGCACTCCCAAAAAGTTAATGGATTTCTGTGTATGCATGACGACCTACTGTACTGTGTGACTGTTTTCAACCACTGCTGTTTATTGCAACCGCAAAATGTTTCTGCGTGCCATAATGTCGACAGACAAGTTTCTGCAATGTGGAGATATGATCTGTATGCCTCTGAGCCATATTTAACTTCGTGTTGCATTAAAATGACGCCTCTGGGACAAGTACATCTCATTTTGTTAAAAGTCTGTTGCCTCGACTCCTCGACCCCTCCGCTTGCATCGGAAGGACTGAGACGTGACGCGACGAGTACAGGAGGGTCAAACTGGTTGAGGTGAGTTCACTTGATCTTGCAGTTGCACGCAGCTGCCACTAAGTGTCACTGGATTCCTTACTGAACACTTCCTCACAGTAATTATAGACCAGCGGATCTACAGGTGAGCAGATGAATTGGATGAATAGTTCAGTTTTGTCGGCAGGTTGTGAGGAGATCAGCATGTGTTATTTTATGCAACACATTTTAAAAAAAATAGTTAACACTATTCCTCATAGGAGTAAGAAAGTTACATTTGTTTTTGTTAAGTATTTACTGCTAATTTTTAGATGCATTTTCCATTTTTAATGTGTTCTTGTATTTTGCGCTCTTAAGCCACAATTGGTTGAAGTATGCAAAAACTTGAGTAAAAGTACAGATAGATAGCCTTTCTAAATATTACTCCTGTAAAACTAAAAGTCTTCAATTTAAATTTCTACTTAAGTTAAAGTCCAAACCTATCTGATTTTAGTACAAAAAGTACGATGGTTATGTTTCAGGGGTTACTGACATGTCAAACAGAATTTAAAAATACAGGCAAACTTTACGATTTATTTATCATTATAAACAGGCTGCCCTTCCAATAATAACTCAAGTTACTCATTTGTGTGTGTCAGTGCTGGACAAAGTATTCAGATCCTTTACTTAAGTAAAAGTACTAATACGGCATGCACAGATACCAAGCTAAAGAGTTTAGTCGCATCCTGAGCGTGACCCTCTAAAAAACACTGGACGTGGACAGGAACAGGATCGCTTTGACTGCTGTCATTGACAAAATTGCTGCAGAAGTTGAAAAACAAACTAGGGTTCCCTTTACAGTACAGTTTAATTTTACTTACTGAGTAAAATGTTGGCAATGCATAGAAAGAGTTTGGTAGTGCATGGCAACAAAAAATGCTTCCTTTTTACAGTACACAATAATATCTGAGTTATTACTAACTTAAACATCTACACAGAATTTTGTTGAGTTGATGTTGGTGTTTTTTCTATTTTTTCAACTGTAGTTTCTCTGCAAATACATACTTGTTACCTTTGGTAATTTCCACTAACACACTACCATATTTTTACCGGGTAGGTCATTGTAAGAAGAAGAAAGACTTGTTTTGATGCTGTTTTGATGCCTACTGTGTGCACAGTTCACGAGCCTTGTCACAAGATCTTCTTTATTCTGGATGATGCAATCGGTGCATATGACTTTGACCTTGATGTACAGTTTGGAGGTATTTTATGCTTCTTCTCCATTACACTTCAGAGGCAGATACTGTACTGTTTATAAATTTTTATACTTATACTTTTGTTCTTTTAGACTTTTACTTGTAACAGAGTATTTTTATGCTCTGGTATTGATATTATAAGTAAAAGATCTACTACTTCCTCCACCTCAGACTCAAATGATTTAAAATTACATTTTTTGCTCAATGAATTTGAAAGTGACAGAACAACACGTTACTAGATGAAGGGGGGACACAAATATTGTTTTTGCGAAACCAGTCATCACATATAGACGCTTGGTCACATCTCGTTGGCTGCCATGTGTGTTTCTACATATTTTTAAAGGCTGTTTTCTCAAAATGAGTTTTTTCTCATCCTCTGAGCCAGGAACCTTTACAGTTTTATCTATATTCTGAAGGTTTTTGCAGAGGGGATTGTTCATTCAGAGCCTGATATTTATGACATTTTTGTTAAAACCTTTTTTTAGGGCTGTGGAAAGTATTTGAGAACTATGTTTGAAGAGAATTTTTGTCATGTTTTGTTTGTAAATTCAGGTTTCTGCTGTGACCCCCTGAAGCTCTCTCACCTGTCATCAGCGCAATGAATGGCCATTCTGGTCAAAGGTGCCGTGAAATGCCGGAGGAGAGTGACATGTGTTGGTGTTTTCTCAGATGGCGCAGACTTTGCACTCTATTACCGGGAATATTTCTCAACAACCTGCATTCACTGTGAAACAGGACATGCCGTGCTCCAACCGGCTTCAAAGCCTCTGCCATCATCCCTGCCCTCCCCCAAAACAGGACCACAGGACTTAGCAAGAGCCTTGACCTCTGTGATAATGAAATCTTTTGAGTGCCTTGTCTTGTCCTACTTCAAATCTATCACAGACCCAATCCTGGACCTCTTGCAGTTTGCCTACAGAGCCAACAGGTCTGTATGATCAAGTATATATTAAGCTCCTTTTGCCTGTTTATGCTGTTTCTCCTACAACTTATAAATACACTCATTTTAAGGAAATTATGACGGTTAAAATTTGTAAAATAATTTTCTTAGTGGCAAAGTTTGTGTCTCATCTTCATTTCATGTATTTTTTGTACATATTTCATTTTGTATTTTTTTTTCTTTTACGGCAGAAATGAGTTTCCATAGAGAATCCATCTTAAGACGAGCATCTTCAGCAACAAAAACTTTTTATTTTCAGAATGAAGGAGTCAAGGGACATGCTCTCCTGCTTTCCAGAAAATGGCTTAGTTATTGTATATTGTATATATGTCTTGGTGTACAGTGGTTTCACTGTTGCACTTACTGGAACAAACAGACACACAAACCTCATAAACCTTTTACATTCAACTAAACGAGCACAATTGATGCACATACTGTTACTGAAGTCAACACATTCCTCTTTCTTCAAAAACTCCACCTGTCTCACACCCATCTCTTTAAAGCTTGACAGATTTGATTTAGCTTCTTCTTCTGAACTCTTAAAGTTACGCATTTAAAATATTAAGCATAACTTCCTCAATGTTGAACTTGAAGTAAATATGACATAGTTCTTACAGAAATCCAACCCCAGCTTCTTCCAGACAGCTACCTCTGTTCTCACAGCAGAGACTGACAGCTATTATAGTGCAGGATGAGCACAATAATTAAAGACACACCCTGTTGGTTTGACAGGATCCTATTAACGCAATTCACTTACATTTCAATCCTGTCAGCTGCCCATCAGGAAAACAGTCACGAGGCAGTTTCTCACAATGTAAGCATGATTGGAAGCATGATTGCTGAAAAGACTAAAAAAATATTTAATGAATGACAGAAAAAAGAAGGGGAAAAGTGTGAAAATAAGACTCCTCAGATCAGGTTTTGGACAAAATTTAACAAAGTCATTTGAGAGCCACTGAATTAAATGATAATCAAATAAACTACTACATTTAAAAAAGGAATCTGGTTGGTTTCTCTTTAAAAAGATGGCAACATTCCCACATAATCAAACCTTCAAAAGCATGTATACAGTTCATTATTTGTAAGATGGACATCTTTGATCATCTGGATACAAACTGCAGCGGATCAAAACAGTCCATTAACAACTTTTTGAATTTGACGAGGTGAAAAATTCATGCATCAAATGATCTGGATTAATAGCATTTTCCCAGGATTCAAAGTGAAAGAGGCTGTGTTGATCTAAATTTAATTATCAACCAGTGAAAAAGCTGTTGACAAAAACAACTTAAGGTTAATTAGTAGCTGCTCTGGTGGTTTTCATCATGTCACATTAACTTATTCAGCTGGTGGAGTTCGCAAAGTTGTCATAAAACTGTACATGTTCAAATGTTTTTCAGGCGCTTCTCACCCATGTTCACTTAAGATGCAGGTCAAAGTTCATTCTTGATGTTGGAACCAGCAGTACACAAAACAAACTTCAACTTTTAAAAGGAACTATGGATGACACCTTCTTAAAGTTCTCCCGAAAAAGTGGAAAATTGAGCCTTGACAGTTCCATGAGAAATGGAAACTCCATCTGTTGTCATTAAATGGATCTTATTATTAGGATTATGCTCTCGACAATCTATTCTAGGTTTAATTGTGTCATTTGGTGAGTAAATGACGGTGACAGTGACCTTGACCTAGATTACAGTGACTCCAAAACTGTTCGCTTGGCTGAAAACTCATGAAATAGGTGACTCTGGTTGCAACAAACAAAGCATCCTGGCTGCTGTGATGTGTAGGTTTCAGTGCGTGAAACTGGCTGTGACCTGTCATTCTCAATGACCATCGTGACTGGAGCGTCACTTTAATCTGCCTGCAGGATTTATGAACGTGTCACTCATCATTGTGGCATCTCTGGAACCTGCTGTGTTCTGGTGTCTAACCTGTTACTGAGTGAAGTGACTATAATTAATGCGTACAGGATTACTAAGGTGAACACATTCCTCTGTCTTTCTGTACAATTCCTCCAATGGTATCATTACCCACACCCAGCTCTTCTTACAAGACTCCCAGGCTCATCAAAGCGCATACCCAAATTTAAATGCTGAATCTTAATTTAAGTTGCACTATCAACATTTCAAAAAGCCCCAAATCTAGCTAATTTAACAGATTCAATTTAATTCTATTACACACCATTAAAAAAAGGATATACTTCCCTAAAGACAGCTTCGTTCTCACACTAATCCAACCCCAGCTGATCCCAGACAGGTAACTCACTAATAAATAACAGCAAAATATTTGATGCATCTGTTCTGACAACAGATACTGAAAGTTTTTATAGTTCTGGATGAGCACAACTTAATGACAGACACACCCACAATTCACTCTATAAATCTTTCAGCTGTAAGAGTTTATTTGCAGTCTGTCCTGGTCGCTTCTTAAAATACATAAATATATAAGTTAAGGTAATTAAAACCTCGGGAAATTACAGCTGATGCGGTGACACGGAAATAATAGTGTCACCGACAATGACTTGAGAAGCTGATGATGTGCAAAACCTATGGAACCAGAGATGCATCTTAGACCTAAAGATCACAAAACGATGACAAAGATGATATTACAGACACAACAAATCTGTAAAGAAGAGTAGGGTTAAATTTAGAAGTTAGGTGTCTATAATTTATGGCATTTTCATGGTTTCACATCAGCTAAAGACAAAAAGGAGTATAAGGATACGGAATAAAGGATAGCGGGAAAGACAATTTTGTTGTTATACATTCAAAGTCTTTGACAATACAAATAATAACTAGTAAAGCAGAAATGCCTCATAGTACTTAAGTAAATCACTTCACTAAAACTACTGAGTTATTCTCTGCTTCTGATTATGGTGACATTTTAACTTGTGATTCGAAGTGTCTGCCAAGTCATTTGAAAGCCACTGAATGAAACGAAAATCAAATAAAAAAACAAGCAAAATCTTGGTTGATTGTTTTTAATTAAAGGCCTATGAAACTGCAACAGCCCTTTAATTAATTATTTGAAATGCTTACAGCAAGCATGAATTGATGACATGCATCCAATTTTCTGTGTTCAAGCGGCGCTTCACTTGGTTTCTGTTGCAAAATGTTTATACTGAATGTGTCTACAGAACATTTGCTGACAATGTATTTCATTTGTTTTATTACAATATTCATTTATTGCAACTAAAAATACATTATCACTTTCAGTTCGTCACATATGGATGCTTGGTCAACACCCCTTGTTGTTGCTTTTTAACACCCTGGGTACCCCTATAGCATTTTTCAAAGTGTAGGGGTCAAAAAATAGGGGTCAGAGATCGTGGAGCTACCAGAGAGTTTAACTTAAGAGAATTACAATAATCACATCCATCCATCCATCGTCAACCGCTTATCCTGCGTACAGGGTCGTGGAGGGGCTGGAGCCTATCCCAGCTGACACTGGGCGAAAGGCGGGGTACACCCTGGACAGGTCGATCACAGGGCCACACATAGACGCACAACCACTAACGCTCAACTCACACCTAAGGACAATTTAGGGTCACCAATTAACCTAGCGTGCATGTCTTTGGATGGTGGGAGGAAGCCGGAGCACCCGGAGAGAACTCACATGGACACAGGGAGAACATGCAAACTCCACACAGAAAGGCTGGGGCAACCAGGGTTTGAACCCACGACGCTGTGAGGCGACAGTGCTAACCACTGCACCACCGTGCCGCCCAGAATAATCGCGTATAAATATCAATTCCATATCATTACAACACAAACATAATTTCTCTGTTACTCCACCTTTGATTAAAGAACGTGGTGTTTTCAAGAATCACCTAATTAAAGTCTAAGGACCTTCAAGTCCACTGTCCAATGAACATTTGGGTTTCCTCACTTTCCAGTGGATGAGTATGGTCATCTTCACAGAGAGACATGTCCAATTAGCTGTCGGGAATTGAGTCCAACTACCTTACAGCCCAGTACCACACTGCAGGGCATATTGGAATATTTACACATAAAATAATTCAAGAAATGTCATCAACCCAAATCTTTTTACTGCTGAACAGTGACTTTATTGATCCATTAGAGTTCCTTGCTCCACCGTAACCATGCTAACAATCTCAAACATTTTGGTGCATTCTCTTTTTATTCTTTGTAGAGTTCAATATGACATAAATACATTTTTTAACTGGATAACATTGTACCTCTCACAATATAATAAGTAATTTGAACATTGCCTCTAGATTTTTGTACAACTAGAGTAGTGTAGAATCATGATTTAGGACGGTTGAATCAAAGGCTTCAAGACTTGGTTAAAGATACTTGAAGCGTTTTCGCTGGCAGGGAGTCCCAGGTATTTAACCTCTGTGGGGCTGTTATCACGGTGATGAAGTGTGTTGTGTAAATGATCATCTTTGGCGTTGTCACAAGGCCAAATGTGAATATTTGTTCAATCTCCTGGAAAGGGATGTAAGGACAGTATTGTAGGTGGGGGATAAGTGGTGTCATATTTTCCTGCACTGGCTTAGATATGTTATATGCTCCAAAGCCAGAATGGGCTAAATCAACTTATATGTCACATTTCAGGAATCTCCACATTACAATGTTGACTAAATATAAATCAATGACAAATTTGCTTCCACCGGAAGTGCTTCCAGAATTTTATTTTGTACTTTTTGCGTGCATTTCCTCTTCTAGAGCAGCCCTGATAGCAGAGCATGCACTGGAAGCATGCCCAGAGAGGCAGACATTCTGGTTTTAATTACGGTGGTAGTCAGACCAAAGAAAAGTGATTACACCTGTAAAAAGTCTGGTCGCTCTCATTAGAGTTAACAATTTCTCTCCTAAAGGTGCTACTTAACATAGAAAAAATAATTCAAACAAGACATAAGTTATCCTTATCAGAAAAATAGACAAATGCCAACAATAATATCACAAATGATCGTCAAAAAAGTCACTCAGCCAGTTTCTTTAAATACTAAACACATTATGTATGTCAATAAAATAAGTATGAATCAAAGGTGTGGCCACACCTTATACAGAGAAATAAATTTCCCATGCAAGTCTTTACATATTTGTTCAGAGCATGATGACAACTCATCTTCATTGTTTGGACATAAAAGTTGGTGTTTGTTCAGTGAAGGTCATCAATGAGCAAACAGCAAAGGATACTCAACATTTGGAATCAGAGCACAACAGCTTCAGTCGCTGCAGTGAAGACAAGTCAATTATTAGTTGACAAGTATTTCAGTAATAGATGTTTTTCACATTTTCAACACTACAAGTGGGGATTTCTGTCAGTCTTCAATTAATATGTAATTAATTATAAGTATGTCCCTTATCAATAGTATTACAGGTACATTATGGCTCTCTGCTGGTTGTTTGACATTTTCTGGAAGAAAATAAACATTTGGAAAAGCGCTGGTTTAAATTTGAATGGTTTCATTATTGTGTGAGTGTACAACTAAAACTATGTAATTTGACATGTGCATTCAACTTAAGTAAGTTTACGTAATTCACAAATATTAGCTTTTTGTTCCAAAACAGCGTAGCTTCAACAACGTGTCCTTTTCATCATTGCAGTGGTTAACACAGTTTATTGGAATTAAGAATCTTGAATGGAAGAGGCTACAATATCAACCAGTTTTGCAACTATTTATAGTATTTATTTATCATGAAGAAACTAAAGGATTTGCCATAAATTATGATCATTATTTATCATGTCTATACCAGTGATTTTCGAATGTATCTCTGAAGTTTGAACATGCTTTAAGTGTGATTTATATTCCTTCCAAACAAAAATTATGACTACAGAGCTCATGTCATGCACTATTTCATTATATTGACCAGCTCTGAGGTCTTATTTCAACAGAGTTAGTTAATATTATTATATAGTTTTTCATTCAATTGTTTTACACTGTAAGGTATTTGCAGGATGGAAATACTATTCAGAATACTGTGGCGATTGTTCTGTAGCTTACACTTGGGTGTGAATGTTAATAGGTATTCAAATAAGTATTCAAATGATTAAGGAATGAAATGCAAAGAACAACAGTGTCCATTGTTTTCGTTTGTATGATGCAAGATTCATATTTGTTTATTCCGGTTTGAGCCGAGCTTTGGCTTATTGTGATAGGAGAAAACTGGGTGTGTTACAACCAACCCTTATTAGAACCATCCCCAGTCTCTTCTATGACAGACTGACAAGTGTGCAAACGAAAATAAACTAGAGTACTACTATAGTAGACTATACTATAGCCTACTATATTTTATTTTAAAGTGTTCTATAATAAGTTTGTAATGTTCTATACTATTTTTCATCAGCTAATACTATTAATTTTGTTGTAGTGCTATTTTATTAACCAAAAAATGATAATTACTCTTGTAATACTTATATTACTATAATTATTTGTGGTATTTCTACAGTGATTCTTTATAGTTATATTTTAGTGGGTTGTTTTGTCTTCACTACACAGGAACTCTGGGAGAAGGATGGTCTATATATTGAAGTCAAGGTAAAAGGTGCGCTATATTCCTGTTTTTATGTTCATTTGAATGGCCAAAATAATAGTTATTTACAACAATTTAATTCAATTAGAGAACATTTTACACTACAGCAGACAGAAAACTTGAAGACCAACACGTCAAAGCAGCCCCACAGGAAAACCAGCAACAACAGGAACTAATGCTTTAGATCTGAGGGAGAGACAGCACCTGGATGAGAGATGTGACACACGACCAGTTCATATTCATTGCTTATGCTGCCTCTGCAAAACTATTACATCCAACGTCATGTCTAAAAAAAGTCATCCAACCAGTTTCTTTAATCACTAAACATATCATCCAAATCAATAAAGGAAGTATGAATGAAAGGTGTGGCTTATCTTCCACAAAGGAAAAAGCATTATTGATACAATCTTTTTCGTATTTGTTCAGAGAATTAAATTCATTGTGTGGATATGAATGTTGCTGTTTGTTCAGTGTAGGACATCAACAAGTAACCAGTAAAGCATAATCAACAAGTGGACTCAAAGAGCACCACAGCTTCAGCCACTGCAGTGAAGACAACACAATGCCAAAGTCTGTAAGTACTTTAATGACATATATTTGTCAAATTTCATCAAAGCAAGATGTGATTACATTCTGTCTTCAATAAATGTGTACAATTGTATATTTATCCTTTATCATTGGTATCATTGTGGGTTTACAATTGAAGCTATATTATTATATAGGTATTTGACTATTGCTTTTAACTTAAAACCTTTAATGAAAGAAACGATTTCCAGAAAAAGTGTAGATACTTAAGGTAACACAATTACAATCTTAATTCATAGAACCTAAAAAATGGTAGCAGTTTTAATTTACAGTTAACAAATTGTCTTAAAAATGTAGTGGAAAATGTAATGACAGCTATATCATACATTTACAGAAATAGCACTACATTTAGTTAATTCAGCAATTTAAAGTAATGCTTGTAAAAATTAGTAAGAAGATACAGATTTGTCTAAAAAACTGAGTTGTTACTGAAAAGTTACTTAACTGAAACTACTAAATCTATGATTATATTTTTTAAATAGCAAAGCCAACAATCCACAATGTTGATGATGATGATGAAGATATGTGCCATTCTTCTTCTGTTTGTTGGTAAGTTTAAGTAATAAAATCCACATAAAATATGCTCTATACAGTGCCTTGAAATGTGCGAGCTTCATTTTGCCCTTAGTGGGATTAATAATGTTGATTGAATTGAATTGATCAAAATCTGAAAATTATACTGATGATCCATGACATTGCTGAACAGCTTCAAGCAACGCACAGACAACCATGGCTTCAGCAATAAACGGATCTGCTTCAACTATTAATACAGCTGCAACAACAACAACTACTACAGGGCCAACAACCACATCTGCCCCAACAACAACCACACCTGTATCATCAATGATAACCACACCTGCTTCAACAAACGCAACTGTCCCAACAAACGCAACTGTCCCAACAAACGCAACTGTCCCAACAAATGCTACTGTCCCAACAATCGAAACTGTCCCAACAAACAAAACTGTCCCAACAATCGCAACTGCCCCAACAAACGCAACAGCCCATTCAAACGCAACAGCCCCAACAAATGCAAGTGCCCCAACAAACGCAACAGCCCCAACAATCGCAACTGCCCCAATAAACACAACTGCCCCAACAAACGCAGCTGCCCCAACAAACGCAACTGCCCCAACAAACGCAGCTGCCCCAACAAACGCAACTATCCCAACAAACGCAGCTGCCCCAACAAACGCAACAGCCCCAACAAACGCAACAGCCCCTTCAAACGCAACTGCCCCAACAATCGCAATTGCCCTAACAAACGCAACAGCCCCTACAATCGCAATAAACACAACTGCCCCAACAAACGCAACTGTCCCAACAAACGAAACTGTCCCAACAAACATCACTGTCCCAACAATCGAAACTGCCCCAACAAACGCAACTGTCCCAACAAACATCACTGTCCCAACAATCGAAACTGCCCCAACAAACGCAACTGCCCCAACAACAAATACGTCAGCCACATCAACCACAGCAGCCTCATCAACAACCACAACTGCTCCAACAACCAAGACTGGCCTAACAACAATTACATCCGCCCCATCAACCACGGCAGTCCCAACAACAACCACACCTGCATCAACAATGACAACAACAACTGCTCCAACAACCAAGACTGGCCAAACAACAATTACGTTTGCCCCATCAACCACGGCAGCCCCTACAACAACCACACCTGCATCAGCAATGACAACCACACCTGTCCCAACAACAATTACATTTGCCCCATCAACCACGGAAGCCCCTACATCAACCACACCTGCATCAGCAATGACAACCACACCTGTTCCAACAACAATTACATTTGCCCCATCAACCACGGAAGCCCCTACAACAACCACACCTGCTCCAACAACAACCACAGCTGCTTCAGCAACAACCAAATGTAAAACATCACGTTTCATCTTCATATTATTTAGGCATAGAAGTGATTAAGCCCAGCCAAAAATGTGGTAAGTCAACTTTCTCAGGGAGGGAAAAATTCTGGATCTTGGATTTTAGTAGTTTTATTAGTTTAAAAACCTAATGTTGTTTTTATGATGTATCTTACTGCTCTCCCCTATTTTAATGCATTTGTTAAATCTTTTCATTATTATCTTATTTTATCTTAGTTTTTACACTTTGTAATTAATATATACAACATTGTGTAGAATGTCTTTTTAAAGTAAATTTATTTTAAAGCACTTCATATTAAATAGGCCTCCTCTGTAAGCCCCATAGACACACATCTGCTTATAGACCAAATATGGTGTTACCTATTACAATTATTGGGAACCCCACCTGAGTCTAGGTTCTGCTTGAGGTTTCTGTCTGATAAATGGGAAATTTAATTGAAAACATCAAGCGATAATCTTGTGATAAATACTTTTAACATACTGCTAACTTGGTTAGCATCAGGGCCGTGCAGAGACCTTAGGAAGGGCAGGTGCTCAAAGTATAAAAAGGCCACATCATTACACAAATATATTGTTATGTATTCCTTGCTGATATGCAAATTCAGATGCTCCTGTATCAATACATCAGAAAATACTGTGAAGTTGTTGAAACACGAAAAACCCAGCCCTGGCTTTAAAACACTGTGGGCTGAAATAACTTACAGGGAACGATTGCTGTTGAGGGGTTGCTGGGGATGTTGCTGCTTCTGCTGCTGCTGTTGCTGCTGATACTACTGGAGGCGATCTGTGACTAGAGATATTAAAACAAAAATATGATTAGCTGATTAAACAATCATGTGACCATGAAAACATGTAAAGATTGTTTAGAGTTTTCGACTGGCTCACAGTGACTGACCTGCTGTAGTGCTGCAGTCGCTGCAAAGGCTGACTGCTAAGAAAATAAGAGGGACACGCTCACAGAGACTACTAAACACTAAGAGCTGCAGGTAGTGAAAACAAGATACCAGATTCAAAAAGTGTGGGAAATAATCTGAGAAGAAAACATTAATGGGGGAAAGGATGAGGGTGGCCATGGCAGGGCTGAGAGTGAGATGGACAAATCTATAGACAGACTTGTGTGTCTGTGTCTCTGTCTGTGTGTTACTTGCTTGTTTTTCTACAGCATGCAATATTGTGGCAATGATTTTATATACTGCATTGTGAATCTGAGATATGGTTGGATTTTTATTGACTATAGTGCATGTCTAATCATAAATCTAAATAAATAAACTAACTCTGCATGTTAACATTTCATACCTTTTCGGTCATTTCTTCTTCACTCTTAACTTTGATGTCAGCAATATTATTTATTTTACATTGACACTGACATTTTTACGTGTATTTCCAGTTATTGCGTTTTTATAGTAGTTTTGCTGTTAGAAGCATTACTGTTGCCATTAAACGGTTAATCTATTCCAATACTGTTCAGAATTTAATCATTTTAAAAAGGGCTGAGAAGTAGTCAAAAACTCGGGGGAATAAGTATCAGTAAGCCTGTTTTACCAATGTTGTTGTAATTATTTTAAGGCACAAGGCTTTTAGTAACTTAC
>JAPMOB010214981.1:0-14853 GCA_029875015.1 Lepomis gibbosus
ACACACACACACACACACACACACACACACACACACACACACACACACACACACACACACACACACACACTTATGCACTTATAAACACACAAATATGTACACTGCACATACGCAAAACAAACTTTCCCAAGTTTTTTTGTGCATTTTAGGGGTTGAAGGCCAGTGTGGGTGGTGGTGGTTGGCTGAGGTGACAAAAAAGCCAGAGGGAGCGTGGGACAGTGGGTCAAGAGGTGAGGGGTCAAGGGGTGCAAAGGCCTGGGCAATGGGCCTGTGGCTACAGGGTCAGATGTGTGTGTTGGCCTCGGGCAGAGTGCCAGGCTGAAAGGCACTTGGGTGGGCTCACTGTGGGTCTAATGGGAGAGAGGGGCATGGAGTGGAGGGTGGAGGGCCAGAGGGTAAGGGTGGAGATACACACTGGAGGATTTCCTAAAGCACAACTGAGCATCAAAGTAATCCACCCTTGTGATGTTTCTAAAATATGGTGTGCCAGTAAAATCTCACCCAATAACCTTTGCCAAGAAACCACAGAATTTGGGTGGAACAGCTTTACATTGAGAAAAAAAAGAGTTTTAGGAGTGTGTCAACGCAAAAGTGAGAGAATAGGGCACAGGGGGATTTATGCCCAGAATAAACAGTTTGACACGAGGAATACAACCCCTGTAGCCTAACTGTCTATCTTCCTCTCAAACACACACATACAAACTGAAGTCCTTCTCACACAACCCTGTGCCTATTTTGACTATTTTGACTTGAGAGACAACTGAGAAGCAGTCAAGTTGCTCCTTAAGACTCGGTGACACAACGATAGAAACCAGCACAGAGTGGTGACAGACAGAGTGAAAGGGAGAAAGAGAGGGGAGGAGGAGAGGCTGTGAAAAAAGACAGGCCTTCAGAGGAAGAGAAAAACACCCACACAGAGTGAAAGAAAGAGAGACTTTTTGAAAAGAGGCTGAGAAGGCGAGAAGGAGCCAAAGCGAGGAGGAGGAAGGAGAGGCCAGGAAGAAGGAGAAAGAGTGAAGAGCAATGCAGAAAAAGAGAAAGAGAGAGTGTTAAAGAGATTACTTTCAGGTTCAGATACGCTCTTTCTGGCTGCTTACTGGCTGTCACTCAGTGCCTGGCTCCTAGGGGGAGGGACGGCTGGCTCTCATTGGTGTCATTCACCTGTCTATCAGTCTGACAGGCGGACCATAGGGCCCCATGTTGTGGTGCGGAAACTGTCTGTCAGCCACGCAGCAGCTGCAAATGACATCATCCAAGATCAGGTTTGGAACATGCATACACAAACTGTGTGTGTGACAAAGACCATACACGCATGTATGTTAAATTTGGAAATTTGGACTATGGCTATAACATACCATCAACACCTTTTGCTGCCCACCAATACACACAGTTTACATGAACACACAGAACTTGACTCCCTGTGGAGCTCTGGGCTGTCCTCCACTTTGCACCCCAAAAGCCCTTGTTACTGGCAGGACAACAACCCTAGGACATCTGCACACCAGAGCACACACACACATGCATCTGGACATACGACAGCTGGGCAGTTAGACAGCCAAAGACAGATGAAAGAGACGAAGGACAGATTTGTGCATACATCTTAGCTGTAATTAGCCATACACGCAAACACACTCACAATCATATGAGGACACCAGTACATGAATAAACCCGGTCTCGGTACACACACACACGCACGCGCAGGACACACACATAGCTCTCATAGAGAAGGCTTGGCAACCAGACAGCACCCATCTGTTTTGAGCTAATTTAACATGGTCACTAAAACAAAGGATACAAAGGCCCGTCTTGTGAATAATGATGAAGTGACTGTCAACTGAAAAACACTTCTGGTTCTTGTGTGTATGATTTACTCTGTCTGCCTCTCTTGGTTCACGCACTACAATGCAGCATTTTGGTTGGAAAATTATCTTATTCAAACCAGGGAGATGTGGGCTCCTGTTGTGTACTTGTACTGCGTGGGAGGAATCACAGTCTGATTAGGAGGTGCACACACTGAATTTGTGTACATCACTGCATTGTAATGACAGTTATAGTGTATAATCTATTATACAAGAACAAAATTTACAGTATTAATGGTATCATATGAAAAGTCGTGGCTAGGTACAGTGAATATTTTGAAAAGGTTTTGTTCATCTTAATGTCATTGCTAATTGCACTGTTTGAGCAACTGCCAACATATGCAGTGGTGGAAAGTACTATCCATTTACTCAAGTACTGTACTTAATTGCAATTGAGGTCCATTTTTTGCTACTGTATACCTCTGCCTCACTATATTTTAGAGGAAAATATGTAAAATATACATATACTCCTTACTCCATTATTACACAGCTGTAGTTCCAAGTTAGTGTTCCGATTGATGTTTTACATACAAAGCATATGATAACTTTATAAAATGTGCCTGTTAGAATTAGCTCTACCTCATCCAACAGAACCATTAAAATACTTCTTATACATTAATTAAAGCATTACTAACTTAATAACACTTAAGATTTTGAATGCCGGACTGCAGTAATGGAGTATTACATATGGTGTATTGTTGCTTTTACTTAAGTAAAGGATGTGAATAATGCACTTCTTCCACCACTGAAATTAAGGTACCGGTATTACTGTATATACCATGAGATCAGGCTTGTGTACATACAGATGGGATCACGCGTGTGTTCCTGCAAGCACACATTATACACACAAACATACACAGCAGATGGGGAAATGGGAACTGTTGAACCATATCATTGTGACAACTATTATGACAGATGACTGTATCATCTTAGAGAGGAAATCCCTGTGTCTCCTCACTTGTGCCTTCTGAGGTCTGATTACTCTCTGATTTTCTGTATTGGGGTGAAAAGGAGATATTTTAGAGGTTGCAGAAGAAAATAAAACCATTAAACACATGGGCACACTTCAACTCAAAGTTAAACATGCCTGCTACTGCAAACAAGACATTTATGAGTCTTTTATTTTTTTCTTCATCTCATTTAATCAGGCTGAAATTGATCTTTGACAGAAATTCTACTAGCCTTTTTTGTATTTTTTTTTTTTTTAGAAATCCTCTTTTTTTGGATACATTTTTGGTAAATTTGTGTTTTTGTCTTGTAATCATTACAATCGTCATTATGATTGTAGTTCACAGTTTACCTTTGTTTATTTACACTGGTAATATTAGAAGAGAATGTTTATTGTCTCTCTATAACCCCACTGATCTTCATTTTACACCAATCAAACATAGGTATGCAGACATCCTTTGTAGAAAACAGGCTGCTCTGCTGAATGTCCTCGCCTGTCTGTGATGTCTGTGATTGCCTGCTGAGAGTTTTGTCCATTGGCGAAAGCAGCCAGGAGGCTGTTCACACACCATGACAGTCAGCAGATTCTTTGAATGCTTTTCATGGATGCTCTGAGGATTCAGAATGGTTGTCCAGACACTGTTGCTCACAGTTACATCTCATTGGGATCACATAAGGTTGCTGCTCATAAAAGAACACCCTGCTATTCATATGCTGCTATTCTTGATGATATCTCTGAACTCTATGCCATGGCGTATCAGATGAATGAGATGATAACTGTAAATCTGTACTCTTATGGTACTGACCTTTGGAGTCATAAAAATGATATACAGTACAGCAAGGACAAAACCAGCGATTTCTCATAAGAAATGCTGAGTGGGAAAATTTTTCGCCATGGATGTAAGCAGAGAGCAATGAGCCATTTGTACAGCTTCTTCTGTTCCTTTCTGCTTATTTTTCATCTGTTTTTCCTCCCTGGTTTTGCATCTTGAAGCGATGTTGTTATTCCAGATTGCTTGGTGCTGTATGGAGAACAGACAAGAGGAATACTTAATTGAAAATATGAAAATATGTCACCATGCGGACATCATTATGGCAGCCCAGATCATTTAAGCGCCCCTAAAATTACCTCCAGGCCTTCTGGAGAAAAATAATAAATGTGTGTGTGCATGCATGAAGGCTCACATGTACGCCTTCACATCTGCACAGAACTCAGATGTGCAGATTTCAAACACATGTCGGCCTGTTTCTCAGAAACCTTGATAGCAAATCATATCTAGCGCTAATCCAATTAGCTTTGAATCTGGCTTAGAAGCCGAAAACCTGTGGCAACGTAGAGATAAATAAAAAACACAAGACAAACTGAGACACACAGTCACCAGGGCAGAAATGAACTGCACAAGCAAGATACTATATGTTTTACATTCCTCCTCCACTCACTGTTTTATATCACTCAGATTGGTGCAGGGAGTCTGTAGAGTTTCCACATGGGGCTCGGCTTCTCCCTAAATCTGCCTCCGGTGGGTCCTGAAAGTGCCCCTGTGCCAAATGAGCAGCGTAAAGCATGCCCCAAGGCATGGCCCAAAACGACACCCAAACAGCAAAGCTGTCAGCCCATGAGCCAATGCACTAAAACATGAGTGCAGCCGAACCGTTGGGTTTTATAGCCTACAACTCCCAGTCACAAGCCCTCTAATGCCCCGTTTAACAAGCTGAAAATCCTCCATTTATTCCCCCTCCATCTCCCTTTAGGAGCTCCTCCATTACCATTCACAAACAAAGACGGACCTAAATACACTCCGTGTAGCACGTATATGCTAGTGTAAATGTTGTTAATGCCTGGTGAGGTGAGGGAATAGATGGTGCACTATGTTTGCCTGTGTGCATGTTTGCATTCATGCATGCAGTGTATGCATGCAACAGTGTTTTCACAATACCTTTATTCTTAGCAGCGATAAAAAGCTTCTCATTTGACATTTAGATCAATGGACACTAAAACTATTCTGAAACAGGTTTTAGGGTGGGCAGGTTTGTGTGCAGCTCATGAGTATATGTATTCACAAGTTCTATAAGTGGATTGCAGCATAAGAAGAGGGAAGTGAGGGAGAAGAAGAAGAGGGAAGAAAACAGATAGCCCAGTGGGGTTGCAAAGTCCAGGGAGAGTAGAGGTCACTCACTCTACTCTCCCATTGTGAACACAGGAGATTGGATGAAGACTTCATCAGCGTTACACTCCACCAGTCACAGTTCTGTGAAACCAGCACCGTGTCCCCAGTACACACACACACACACACACACACACACACACACCTCCTCCCCCTTCAACAATGGTGTCACTTATGGAGGCTGAAGAGACACACGGAGCGCTCCATCATGGGTATTAGCTATAGGGATCAGTTGCTTTAAACAACAGAAGAGGGGTGTGCTTTTGCAGCCTATCATGTGACAACTGCCGATGAATTCCTTTGAAGAGTTGTCTCTATTTATTACATGTATTTTCCTTTTAAATTGGTTTGTAAGGACAATAAAGTGGCAGTGTGGGCAGGACAAATAATCTGGATTGCCTACTTGTTAAACATCCTTCCTTATTTTTATACATTTAAACCATCTCCAGATGTATATTAGAATTTTGTTTTATTTTCATCATAGGTTTCACCACTTTCTATGGAAAGCGTTCTTTCCACCTCATTTCATTTAACAACACATTCTGTGGGGTCCTATTTTAGCATCTCTGGGAGAAGAAATTAAATCAATTTTGAATGCACGACACAAAACAGCAATGAAAGCCCCGTATTAAGCAGATCTGGCTGGCTGAGTGGTTAGATTTTCCAATGAGGTTTTGTTTGCTTGTTTGTTTTGCTATTTTTCCACCCTGAAATACAGGGATTGGGAACATGACTATGAGACTATACTGTCTCACTGGCCTAACGAACCAGTGGTCTTGGAGTGGGGAACATGCACTGCGAGCCAAATTGTTTTTCCCTCGTAACACCATCTGTTTTCTTCCAGTCAAGCATGGCAAATCAGGGGTCATCATCATCAAAATGCATGCTTGTAAAATCCCTCTCCACAATCTCCACATTGATTTAAGGTAATGTGAATTTATCAACAGTACAATTTAACTTTAACTCACTGTATTACAAACTCTCCGTTTGAATTTCCAAATGGTCAAAGAGGAAAAAGTGTCACCACTACAAGAGAATAAGCATGGAATGGAAACTTTTTTAAGGATGACCAGCAAGCCAAAGCATAGACTGGATTAGCCACACTTATCTTCACGAATACTAACCTCCTAAACATCTTTTTTTGACCATGTGTTTATTGCTTCAGGAGGACATGTTTATGTTCGACGCAATGACAGGACTAGAATCCTCAAGAGTGCTATGATGTGGACAGGAAACTCTGAATCTCTCTCCCTCACAAACATTGTACACATTTTCCCTCTCCTCACCCAGTTCTCTAAAATAACAGCTTTGACACGATCTGTTTCGGGTTGCCGGTAACTCGAGAACAGCCTGCTCGAACACGGAGCACTGAAGAATCCTGTGGCTGTGAAAGAGAGGCAGTCAGGGAACCAGCCTAACCTGAGGCGGGAAGAAATCGATGGGAAGGATGGTATAGGGGGCCAACACAGGACCCACAGGGCCTGGGCACCTGGTGGGACACACCTAGGCCATCTGGACAGGGTAGGGGCCAAAGACTCTGACAGGGGGTGCAGTGTTTTTGCCACAGCGAACATGTGCCTCACAGTGGACATGGAGCAGACTGGGTCTTTTTGTGGTGGTGGCAAAATCCATCTCCCTTCTTATGGTCACAGAAGTGCAGTCAGGCCTCTGTAAACATCTGTCAGCCATTGCCTCTTTCGTCCACCCCTCCTCCCCAGACCCCAGCAATTCAGTGTGCCCTTTGACCTTCCAATGAAGAAAGAGAAACTGTGACTTTCTGCCAAAAACTAGCAAGAAGTTCAATTATTTGACAACTACCTCAAAAGGGGAGACAGATTTAGCTGCATGTCTGTATATGGATAAATCAGTGTTATCATAGCCGCAAATACTTGTTTGGCTCACGGTTCATAGTCCAGGAAAGAGGGCTTTAGAGTACAGCTGTACGTTAGTGATTACCAGAGAATGTGGAAAAGTGGAAACCCCTCGGGTTATTTAGTCTTTTCAAAGGTTTGTAGACTTAAATACTTGGCAAAAACGCCCAAAAATATTCAACAAAAGAGATATATTTGTCCGCAAAACCTCAACTGTGCCAATTAGAAGTTAAAATACTTTTAATTGCATATGCCAGCAAGGAAATTGAAGCTGTTGCATGTAATGGACAAAATATATTACTTTTGAATGAAGATTTTGATTTTAATTTCTGTTAAGTTAACCAGTCGGTTCAACTAATAAGATTTGTCTGCGGTTTGGACAGTCAAGGCTCTGATCTACCGTCATCTCATCCACCCATGGGATCCAGACCAGCTCCATAGACTTGTGGACACAGACCAGAGCCCTCATCAGCTCTCCCACTCTTGCCTCTCTCTGGGGCCTCAGGTTTCTCCTACATCCCTCCCGCCCTCTCTGCTTCCAGCAGCCCCTCCAGGCCTCCCTCTCTCTACACATCAATTACAGCCTATCCCCTGTAGCGCTGGCCCCTCCCTCTGTGACCCGGAGGGTTACCAAGTCAGGGAGGTCAGAGGTTGTTCTCCCCACTGCTACCCCAGGCATCTCTCAGAAGTCTGGTCTGAAGCCCTGCGGCCCTGCAGGGTGGCACCCACACGACCCTGGGGTAGACAGGGATCCCCACGTTCTATTTAACAGTGGTTTGTTTCAGTCAGTCTCCTCCTTTAGCAGGTTAAATGTTTCTTTCTCTCTTAAGAATTATTTTCATATGCAGTTTTGCATTTGACATTTGTGTTTTGGGTACCATTACTCCTGTCATTTATATCTATTTGCCTGTATGGAGAACAGAAAGCATGTTACCACTATACTAAAGACACAAATTTTATTTGCTAAGTAACCCCCCCAAAATAGCGTCATGCATTTTTCCCACTATTACCTTACTGAAGATTTTGTCAGGGTTCTATCAATGCACTTTTTAAAAAAGATTTTAAAAAGTGATGTTGAAAATGTGTTCTCACTTATAATTTTATCTCAAAGATGCCGTGTGTTTTTTTTTTAGATCTTACATAAATCAAACTTTTAAAAAACAGTGAGTACTTGTGGATGTTATTTAGGATTTTTTTCTCACTAAAACACAAGAAACCAAAATTACTGAAGCCAAGATTTTTAACCAAACAATGATGATATGAATGTGAAAAAAGTGAACTTGGGACCATGAAAGTCAATGGCTAATTGGATGAAAGGGTTTACACACATCCAAATACTGGAATATTGTGAGTACCTTGCTGCGAAAAAAATGGCAATATAGTCAATTGTAATGCCTTTAAATCAATTTTCTCATGAGAGGAATAAGAGTTATCATCAATACTAACCGAATAGATGTAGGAAATACAGTTCAAAACTTCTCATTTTAATTTTGCCTTATTGAAAAAGAAGTGGAATTACTTTTAAAATGAAGTGCACTGGTTGAGTGGTAAATCTCACAATGAATGGCCGACAATGAAAGGATGTAACATGTAATCAACCTGGTTAAACAGCAAGTCGATGAGTCAGGCCATTTTGTGACCACAGAGTTTTGATGTAAAAACTGGGCCTCACAGAGCAGAACTGTACTTCTGTCACAGTACCCAGACCTTGCTGTGTCAATAGCAAACACATTATCTCTAATGGGAGAGTCTGAGGGTGGAGGGAAGAGAAGACAGGGAAAGAGAGAGAGAGAGACAGAGAGACACAGAGAGCACAGGACGGTATATCTATTGATTAACTGGAAAAGGACCTCCACTCCACCCTCTCCTGTCCAGACATATGGGGTAATAAGGACCACTCTTCTCCATTGCCACAGCACCCCCCACCCACTCCCCACCCTCTCTTCATCTCTTCTCCCTTATCCCCTCACCCTAGCTAGAAAGGCTTTTAATCAGCCCCCGGGGGAATACATGGATATGATATGGGAGAAAAAGGAGGGGAAGACAGAGGGAGGAAAGGGAGACAGGGTGAGAGGAGAGGAGTCCATTAGTGAAGCAGACACAATAACTACTACAGGAACAGAGCGGGTACAGGGAGGTTTCCTTCTATCACAAAAAAGGCAGAGAAGCATGATAGACCTGAAAACACACACACACATACACATACACACACACACACACACACACACACACACACACACACACACACACACATCCTGTATGGTTGCACACGCACAAAATGCACAGAAATGATTGTAAGTTGTGGTCCCTTCACTTTCTTCACAATGTGTGGAATACAGGTCTGAGCTGATATTGTTCCAGTATCCAGGTCAAATCATACAGAGCTTTTTTTCGTCTTGGCCAGAGCCATTTTTCTCTGTTTATGTAGGGGCTTTTCTGTTTTCTTTTCCAAAGAGAAGGCTGCCAATCTCTTCGAGCCAGACCAACTTTATCAAGGCGGCCATCTCAGTCTCTGACATCAAATCCTTGACTGCTTCTCTTGCTCAATCTTGTTTTTTTTTTCTTTTTAAATCTGTCAGCACCTCGCCCCACTGCTGGCCCCTTAGCCTCTGGACTCTTGAGACATGGTGAGAGAAAAGGAAGGAGGGAGGAGAAATTAAGGAAGAGCTCCAAAACCTGTGTGTGCACCAGCATTATACATTTTTTTATCATTCTGAGTCAGATGTTACTGATCGTAATTAAGTCTCAAATCAGTTAAACAGCAAAGAGCCTTATGGAGCTGCAAAAATTAGTGAACACAGGTTCCAGTTGTGTGGAGAGAATAACCCACAGGTCATGCCTTATGAGCCACAATTCGTGGGCAGTAGCGCCCCCTGGTGACCAATAATGTATTACCACTTTTGGGGCAAAACAATTGACTTGCAAAAAAGTATTACATGCTACAGACTGAAAATGGGAATAAAAGTTGAGAATTATTGTGTCTTACGTGGCTTAGTATGGTAATAATAACAGCAGCCCTATATTACTGTCAATTAGAGATGTATTACTGCTGATGGAATAGAGCAGAAACTGCTAACTGGACTAACAGAAAGCAGTCAGTTTCCTGTAGACCAGTGGGACACATAATGTGGAAGAGGTCTGCACAGTCCATCAACATTAAAACAAAACGTGTATTGAAAAGGAAAAGAGTAAAGCCCTGAAAAGAGCAGTGCATTTTCCTTTATAACAACTCAATTTGCAGAGAATGAGCCCGGCTTAAAATTGCTTCCATATGCCTCCGCTGCGGGGCGCCACAGACTCTGCCAGAACGGCTGTATTAAGTTTTATGGTGATTTGCGCTCTATGATTGGCTGATGCAGCCGAAGCAGTGAACCAATAGGAAGTCAGGATCCTGATTCGCTCTTTGATTGGCTCAGCGCGGGTGTCAATCAAGCAGCCACGGGGTTCTGGGGACAGAGCGCGGCCAGTCGGTTGTTTTGCTCTCTGGAGGACAGAGCTCCGCTGCCTGAGCCTGTTCAGTCACACACACACACACACACACACACACACACACACACAGAATACTACACAAGACAAAATACATTTACACTTGATGGGTTAAAATAGTTACATTTACAAAAATATTTTTAAATTATTCTTTTTAATAGGCTGTATTTACATTTCCATAGATGTATATGAATAACGTTTTAAGGTAGTTTCATTATGGTAAACTATTAATAGCCTACTATAATGCTCCTTGCCTAATTATTGACCACACAATTACATTGGAAGTATGTATCTAATATCGAACATTTTTGATAAAAATTCTAAATGTTATAATATTAGGGGTAGGAAATTCTATATTTTCCATGTCTAACGTTGATTATAATTAGGGTATTTTTACATGCTTTGTACTGTTCAATAAGATAATTATAAAAAAGATTATAAAATGAACAAAAGAGTTAAATAAAATTATTGACACATTTGTGACCGGATAGATTTTTATTTTTAGGTGTTATTTTTGAGAGGCTTAAAACAATTAATTTGTTTGTATTAGAACAATGTAGTTTTCCAATAGTTATTGTATTGAAAATAATATTTCAAATGCAATATCAGTCTTAAAAAATCAAGTGATTAAATACTACATTTATACTATTGAACAGTGTTTTGCTTTGCTAATTTAATAATTTCATTTAACCTGCAACCTCTGCCATTTACAGTACCACTGTAGATGATTGAATGAGGCAGCCTATAGGTTACCAATCAATACATGTTCAAAATGAATATTTCTCATCCCCTTTACACGAATAGTGGAACTGCAGTCTAATTCTTTGCCCCAAATGAATAACTCGAAAAATAAATTAAATTAAAAATGTGACAGTGAATTTTGGATTGGCCTTGCATCCAACATAGCCTCAAAACTGACCCAAGACCAGTGTTTAATAATGATTTTCTAGGCGAGTTTAAACTGTCATTAATGAGGTAAAAGAAAATCAGAAAATTAGAAGAAAAAAGTCCCATGGAAGTCACCTCGATTTCTCCCAGGTTTCCCGTGAATCTTTGCGGGACCTATACTTGTGCGCAAGCGCACTAGCCTCCCACAACTCATGTGTAATTCCACCAATCAGCTTCGTCCTCAGAGGAGTATGTGGGGGTGATTTAAGAGCTCTACCCTAATAAATCTGTCAGAACTTCACAAAGTTGATTTAAATGTGTTTCACATCGTTATGAAAATACTTGTGGATTAATCAAGTGACTGCACGCTGGCGGCAGATCAATTGGAGTAGATTACTCTTTGCAGCATTTTTTTAACCGACCGATTTTGGAGTGTTTAGGATTTGTTGCGCCACCAAGTCGATCCCTAAAGCTNACTCTTGTGCAGCGCATAAACAGCTTAGGACGCAATCACACAACATTCCTTCCAGTGATACATAATAGCCTAGCTAAGCTATCTCAGTCTTTCGTTGCTTATTGCGTGAACGCTACATTATTGCAGTTGGTCTGTAACAGTTTTGCAGCTCCATCCTAATGGAGTGTGATGTGGCCAGTGTCAGATAAGGCTTGACTTGTCTGCTCTAGATGTGTGCCTGTTCTGCAGAAGGGCTCAGCTGACATAGCCAATGTGCGTTGAACTTGCTGTTGTGTTGAACTAGACTTGTTTTCTAGACTTCTTTGTGATGCAATGGCATATAAATCTGTGTACATAATTTCCAAAAGGATTATTGTAGATTTTCATTGCATAGAAAACTCCATTACAGCGCCACTCAGAAGTAAATAGGTCTGTTTAGGTTACTTCGAGGAGGTGTTTATGTCCAGTTGGAAATCAGCAGCTTATTCTCATTTTCGTTTGCATTTAAAGGGTAAAGTAATGTCAGTGTCGTGGATTTACTTTCCTTTTTATGACTGACTACACGCGGTTCTCACATTTGGCAATTTTAAAGAAATAGCCTTGAGAAAAAGATTACATTCAAAATATCCTAACCGGTAGCCTAAACTGACGCCTATAGAAAACGTCTTAGTTGGTGTAGGCCTATAACTATTTTATCAATCGACATCGATAACTTATCAGGCCGTTAAACTATCCTAAAGACATACAAACTCTATTTAACATATCTTTTTGCTAAACATTTATCAGTCTACCAAGACGAAATTAAAAGATGAGTGGTGTTTTGCCTTGTAAAAGTAGTGTAGTGGAAAAGTGACCTAGAAATGGTTATTCATTCATGTTTACACCAAACGCCAGCAGGAGTCGCAGATGAGCCAGATTACTGGATCTGTTTCCCTTTGATCAGTAGTGGGAGAAGCACATCCTATATTCAAAATTTAAGTAAAAACAAAATCAAAATCTACTTAAAGAACTAAAGGTAAAAGTACTCACTTTGCAGAATGGCACATTTCAGAATAATACTATGCTTAATTAGCAATAAATAACTTTTATGCATTAATGTTTGTATCAAATGTTCTGCTGGGTAGCTTAACCCATAATAATATATCATGCTTTATTTGTTGACCATATTTTGTTATTAATAATCTGAATATGCAAAGTAACTAGTAACTAAACATTTAAAATGAATGTAGAGTAGTAAAAAGTACCACTATGTCTGACTCTGAAATGTAGTGGCGAAGTATAAATAGCATAAAATAGGCCAAGTAACATAGAACTGTTCGTAAGTAGTAGCCTACTTGAGTAAATGTACTTAGTTATATTCCACCACTGCCTCTGACAACATATAGACATGTGCAATTTGATTTGTTTAATCACAGCCTGATATACATAGCGGGCGAAGGCATGTATAAGTATTTGTACATCACTTGAGTATTACTATTTTATGTTACATTTGTGCTGCACTATACATTTTAGTTTGAAGATTACGATTTTCCATATGATTATTGTTGATTGAACATCCCAACATAAAAATGGCTCCACTTCTGCCAATTGTCTGCCGATTAAATGTTACACATCAAGACATCAATAATAACGCTCTGAAAGTTTTCATTCTCCATAATGATGACTTTTACTTGATACTCTCTTCTGGTTATACTTATGTATTTTCACTTGAGTGTTCACTTGAAGTTTTTTAGTTTCACTTAAGTAAATGATATGCATGCTTCTTCCACCACTGGATATACAATGTATTTTTTTTAACTTTCTTACACAATAAATGTTTACTAAAGGCACAACCATTGTCTGTTTTTAATTCTGTCTTCTGGTCCTGTTCTTTTGATTTAACTCAAGACTGTCCCTAATCACACTGCTGACAAAAAGCAGCAGGCCTTTGATAATATCAGTGAACATGTGTTAATCTGACAGATAGAGACACTGGATGTTTGCGTGTATCAAGGCACAAGTATTATAAAATCACCCCTTTTGATATTGGCTTGATTAAAGTTAACTAGTTTACTCTGAGAAGGCCATGCTCCTCCTAAACAATAATTTTGTGTATCATTTATCATCTGTTTTGTGCTTGTGGTCTTTGTATGACTTATGATTGTAAAATACAAAACAAATGGGGGACAAACAAAAAGAGCACATAGAGTTTTCCATTCCTTATTTTGTCTTAGGATCAGTTTGTGTTTGTGTTGCAGTAGAAGTGAACTAACTGTGAAGGAGTCTATTATAAAATACTTATATGTTATCACTCTTACTCAAATATTATAAGGGGCTAATGTACTCTTTTTCAATATTATTAGGATGAGGGAAATGTGCATGTACAGTAGGCCTATGAGCAAAATAAAGAATGAGTTAGTAAAAATGAAAAGGCATATGTGTAGGCTATTCCAAATGTTCTGATTTAGCATTATGATTCAGATTATATGGACAGCATCCCGTACTATAAAACCACAGACTTTGAAACATTCAACTAGTTGCTGACGTCTTATCAGAAACATTGACTATGTAATCATACAGAATGTCTCCTTTCAGATTGTTATAGTATTATATGATATATAATTTGGATTATTATTACTGATTCTGTGTGTGCATGTTAATGTTGAAATAAGTAGAGGTGGAGCTATTGAAATATTTTATCTCGTGTTGGAGCTTATACCATAACAGTACATTATATTCCATAGACTGACATGGTTTAAAATAAAATTTGTATAGAAGGTAACTAACTATGTAGGCCTAATCTACTTAATAGCCTATAGTAGCCTACTAGAGTGAATGTTTAGTGCAGGTTTCTTACTTTACACCATGAATATTATCGGATTTGTTTTAGATGCCTAGTGGGTATAGTGTTTTGTAGACGCCAGGGTTCCGCTGTTTGTATTCCCTTGTGGTAGAGAGTCGTGTATAGTTGAACAAGTTTGAACCTGTAATTCAGCAATCTACCACTAGGCCAAACATGAGACATATGGAGGTCAGTGGCACAAACATCCCGGAGCTGCAGCCTAAACATGCTCTTGAGAAATCCCTCTGGAATCAATTAACTTTGAATGTTGGAAATTAATACTACAAATTACAACAATACGTGGTAAGTATTTCTGAAGTGAGAGGCCTATCAGTGGTTTCTGCTCTCCATTGAAATAATG
>JAPMOB010214988.1:0-16061 GCA_029875015.1 Lepomis gibbosus
ACGATGTTATTATTGAAAACGGAGGGGGGGAAATATCCGTTTCTCTAAATACCCGGCTATGTGTAAACGTGGCCTAAGTCCGTTTGAATGCTCAGGGGTCATGTTTTACTGTTTCTCTACCCTTGTTGTTGTTTAGGCATGCACCCATCTACCACAGTAATTCCTGTAGTGAACCATTGGGTGAACCTCCCACCCCCCTTTCCTAAAAGCATGAGACCGTGTGCAATCTAGGATAACACATGGAGGAGAGACTTTGAACATAAACAACCCAAAGGTGCGGTTAGTAAGTAGGAGCAATGTGTTCCTGTGTGTGTGCTATCAAAGATACTGCTCCACCAGTTCCAGATCATGTGTGTGTGTGTGTATGTGTGTGTGTTCTCTGTGGAGCCCCCCCCCTGCCGTCCTCTGAGCCATTGTGAGGAGAGTAGGGGTGCTTCCTTTGTGCCTGGAACTCCGCTTTTCTCTAAGACTTCAAGTACATGTTTGACCTCTGAAAATGTCTTTGCCAAGAAAAATCATGGATTTTAACATAGCTATAGTCATAGTATTTAAACATAGTCACTACATTAGGCAATAGGAAATGAATTGTCTGTAACTGTAGTGGTTCATGTTGTTGCATTTCCATGCCTGCGAGCACATTATAGGTGATGCATTTAATGGGTAGCAGTGAAATTCTTTCTGTCTAATCCAAGATTTTGGTGCATGTTCTACAGGTAGTTTTAGATGCAGACTTATATCCATCTGAAACAATTCACAATGTATGAACAACACATAACCTGAGGCTTGTTTTGGCTTTTTAAGCTCTGTTTTGGAACCTCTAATCAACAGGGCGTTTGTGAGTTTTACCTCTGACATCGGTGCTTATTTTCTCAATTTCTGAGCACGAAGCTTCATCATGGGAATTTTATTTGAATATTCCATTTAAAAATTCAAAAAGTCGTTTTTTTCAAATCAAATCATATTTACTTACAGTGCATAATCACCGTGGAGCATGGTCCCAATACACTTTCTGCTCAGGTAAAGGCACAAGGTAGGTCAGTTTAACGTGCTCTGAGTAACATTACTGCGTCACATACATTTTTTAAAGAAAAGTGCTGATTGATGATTATTACATCATGTGATATTAAATCAATAACACGCTACATATCTATCTATGAAACAACATCACGCCTCAGACCAATGATGTACAAACCAACAACAATAACCACAAGAAATCCTTTCTGGGGACAAACATCTGCAGCCATTGCATTCAACTACCATCTGTAAATATATAACCACCTCACACAACACAACAATAACTAAAACAGCTATGGACACAGCAGTGGGTGCAACAAGCATTATTACGGAAGGAAATAAAACTGACAGGTGATTTGATTCTTATCTTATTTTAAACTTTTAAACATCCCCAAGACATCACAGGGATGTGTAAACAACATAAAAAAACATGTATGAAAGCAAAAAAGAACGCAAAGGGTTGTTCTCTCAGAGCTCTAACAAATCGGTGTCCAAAACAACGTACGACACAGTCTTAATTCATACATTGTTATACCAATCATTCATTTTAGTACAGTTTTTACTTACAGTAATTGTGAATCCAACAACTGCGGCAAACTGTCGAAAAAAGACACATTCAGTATAGTTCTCCAATTAGTCAGTGAGCCACACTTTACAGCTTTGTCCATTCCCCTACTCTTTGATTCTGTCAGGACGGACACGGGTTAAGGAAAAGAAAGTGTCAGTACCCAGTGTCAGTCTCTGTTGGAATCCAACCGACAACTTGAAACGTCTTCACTTTGAGTTGGTCTCACTTGAATATATAAGTTTATCACAACACATATCTGCGAACATTGAAGATCTGGTGCAACATCTTTATATATGGACACAGGCATACCAGAAACGTAACATCAGGAGAGTCCCTCTTATATTGTGAGGGGGGAAGAAAAAAATTATGGGTAATTGTAAAATCAATGTGTGGGCACTTTCTAACGTAAAACACAATTAAACTGAAGGCCATCTCAGATGACGACATTGTCAAGTAAAGCATTAGAATGTATGCAGAAGGTATCAAAGAAGCTTTTCCCAATAGATCATAAAAATGAAAAAAACACTAAAGCAAAGAACACAATTAGGTAGCAGGTACATTAAATCAAACATAAAAAAGCAGTAACTTTTTGAAGACGGACACATTGGTGCAATCAGCAGAGAGTTCCAGAGGGAGGGAGCCCTGTCATCCCAGCTCTTTGTGCTTGGTATTTTCCCTCAGAAAAATAAAGGCTGAGGAGGAGTGTGCCGGTGGAGAGGGTAGGTAATGTGGGAGGGCTTGGAGTGTGAGGGAGCCAGGGAAGGGTCCTTAGGACGGGGGGGTGCTCACTGGAGAGAGAATGAGTGAGCATGCGAGCAGCAGAGTTCTGGGTGTACTGGAGTTTATTGAGGACTTTAGATGATGTGCCATAAGGAAAGCAAGGATCAGAGGTCCAGCAGCAGAAACGGAGAGGGGTCAGTGGAGGCGAGCTACGTTTTTCAAGTGGAAAAAGACAGTTTTGGTACTGAGGTAAGAGAAAAACTGCTCCGTGTGGGGAGGGAGACAGACTGTTTATTATTATTTTGAATTTATCACATTTAGTGAGGCAGTTTGGTTGAGTTGGATGGTTGATGGATTTAGTAGAGATTCAGAGCTGGAAGTCATCAGTGTAGCAGTGGAAGTGGAGACCATGACAACAGATGATGTTTCCATGGAGGAGCGTCTAGAGAGTTAACTGGCACTGAACTCTGAGGGACAACTTGGGACAGAGGAGCTGTGGAGGAGGTGTCCTTGTTGATACTGATGAACCGCTCTCAGTCTGTGAGATAAGACTTCAGCCAGGAGGGGGCAGTACCGGTTAACCCGAGGGAGGATGAAAAGAGGAGGTGAGCGGTGAATTCCAGGAGGATGAGAATGTGAGATCCCCTGAGACATAGGAGACATAGGAGAGGAGGAAGTGGAGGAGGACTGCTCCGTTTCACACACAACTTTGACTTGCTTTTGACAGGAAGAGGGAGGTTAGAGAGGGGAAACTGGCAGCCAGTTTGAGCAGTTGGGGGACAGAATCACAGCCACAAGAGGTGTTTACAAATTCTGTGATGACAGGGGAGAAAGTGGGGAGTCCTTTACAAAAGGGGATTAGACGGGGGATATTTCATTCCCACCATAGGTTTGGTAGGCACCATGGGGGAGCATGCACCACCTTGGGGGATCTGAGTAACATAGTAAAAGGGGTGGGGGGACAAGTGGAGAAATGGAAATAAACTATAAAAATGTCAATCAGAGTCGAAGAGGCTAAACTACTGCAGACATGGGTTGCAAAAATATTAAATATATTCTTCAGAACTTAGTAGTAGTATATCTGAGTAGATCTCAGATATATGGTACTGTATTTACAATATAAGCACAGGGAGAGGACACATTGTGATCAATAGCAAAATATGGGATAATCATCGTGTCTGTTAAGAAATAATTAAATAAATGGCCCTTAATTCACCCTACTGTTTCTCTCTCACTGACATATCCAGCATCTAGGCTATGTGAATACATACATTTTATTTTAACTTCACTGAAATCTTGTCTGCAGTTATTTCTGTTAAGGACGTGAATTGGTTGTCAAGATATTTTCCGACGCCTTTGAAGTGATCATTTCTCTCCACCGCGGTTTCCTCCGCACGAGCAGCTGTCAGCCAATGGGGTTTGAGAAGTGGCGACATCTCTGCGATTCAGGAAACCCTCTCCGCCTCCGCCACTCAGTGAAATAAGCAGGAGCACGTACGTTCCACTTCCTGTTTTAACTTTTAAAATAAAACTCAAAACTGTCAACACGACCTGTAGACACCTTGTGGGCAGCAAATGAAAAGATTTATAAAATAAGTCTGTACTCTGCAGTGAATTAAAGAATAAATTGTATACAGACCGTCCTCTTACATTTAATAGATATTACACGTAGGCCTGGTTGTAAACCCTATTTCACTTTTCAAAAAGGAAGTCAAGGAAGTTGATTGATTGATAAAATGATGGAAAATCCCAACCACATACAACTGTTTCAGATGAATGACACCTAGAAAAAGTGGACTGGTCAGAGCACCAATCACAAATAGCCTAAAACCACTGTATTAACTATATTGAGATACCTTGTGTATTTAGAGTTAAAATGCACCCGACTGACCCTATTGATGTTGTTCGTTTTGTATGAAAAGCAAAAAAAAATGTAAGAAAGAGGCAAATAAACGTCGTTTCAGCGTTCAAGTTGACACTTTTATTTTTTAGATGATAAAACTATTTCCGGTTCTGTCAGTCTCTACTGCCGGAACTTTACTGAGCTCTGGTCTTGCTGCAATCTTAAACGGCGGTGACTGATGAGTGCAGCGCTGTGTGGAGTCGCCTGGCTCTTTCTTTAACGTAGATTTTTTTACCAGTTTTATTCGGTGTTTCGCGGAACATTTTCTCCAGAGGTGAAGCGTTACACGTTTGTCGAAGATGTCTGTGGCCGGGCTGAAGAAACAGTTCCACAAAGCCAGTCAGGTATGGAGCCGCCTGTTATTGCTCGTTCATAACAACAATTGTTAGGATGTGGACCATGTCTGCAGCTAACGGTAAACGGAATCAGAATTCAGGTGGTTAGAAAACATTAACACGCTAACTTTAAATTCTTACATTTAACTGTGGTGGATTGTGGCGCCAAATTAGACCTAGTTTCGAGACATTTAAAGCTGTAACGTTGTGTGTAACGTTACTTTCCCATCTAACGGTCGATAAGTTCGTTCTGTAAGGGAGAGAGCATTACACCAAACTGCTAAAAAAATCCGATAAAGAAGTGTATTCTCGCATTCAGGCAAACACACATTCTCTGTTTGACTTAATTTAAGAGCCTTTACAAAACAGTGAAACGCCATGGGTATTTCGGCATTGTTATTTAAAGTGTTTGTTGTGGCAACACAGTTCTTTAGTATTAGTAACATTTCAAATGTTCGACCTAAATACAGTTTGCTGTTGTTCCCAAGCTAGTAGTACTAACTTAGTAGTATCTGTGGGAGAAAATATCCCAGCTTAACATTTCGACGTTGAAGAAAACAAAAACGCTATAACGCTTTAGTCAAAACGAAAGTTGAACCAACATCAGGTCAGAACGTCCATCTCGTTCCACCTGTAGTCTTCAACGTCTCCACAACGTCAGGTCACGACGTCGTCTCAACGTGCAGTCTTCTGTGTTTATGACATGTTTCGTGAGAAAGTGTCTTGCAAAAATGTCACCAATTCTTAATGTGGACAAAGCACAATCACTCACCCGTTTAACGTAAAATAATATATTACAGTATAGTAAAATAGAAAAGTAAATAATTTAATTAAAAATACCATGTCATTGTAAGTTCCAACAGTCCGCACTACTGGTGTGTTGGAATACTTAAGTCTTTAATGCTGCATTGTTCCTGATCTGGTTGGCACTCTCGAAGTAAAAATCCGACAGTTAAATATGATTGCATATAAACTGACTAAAGTTCTGTCTTAATAAATAACTTACCGCATAATAATAATAATACATTTGTGAAGAAGCCTTCGTGGAGACTGTGTGCTGTTTGTGCTGCTCAGTGGACTGAACTTTATTTTGCTAATTATACAAAAACAACTTTCAGGTTGCACATAAAAACACTCTATAACACTGTTAGGGTATGAATTTAATCTCCATAACGTTTAATTTCAGCTGGTTTGATGTGACATGTTGTGTCATAAACCTGCCATCAACCCTGCAATCATAATGTCAGGAAAAGCTAGCAATAAAAAGAGTGGAAATACTTTGTTTATTGAATATAAAAATATAAAAATATATAAAAAATATACTACTATTTTTACCTGGGTAACATTTTCTGCTTGTAGTTTGTCATATCTTCATAGGAGAGAGAACTGATTCTGAATCTCTACATTGGAGACCTTGGTGGAAACCATGCCTAGTTTTATGATAGACAGCGGTATTACAGCAGCTGTTAATATTCTATTTAGCTGTTAAATTATGCTCTGTCCAGGTGTCATGATAACAATGGTCTGTTTTGCCCGCCTTCTTGAGGATTCATCACCAAAGTAGTGTTGCTGTCCTGTCCCGCCTGCAACTCAATGTTATTTACAGGCAGGTGGAATGAACATGACGCCATCAGAAACACTGACCCACCAGGCCTTCTTATAATAATATTTTCAAAAACAAAGATATCTATTGTGTAATTTGGCCGTGCATCCACTAATCCTAACTGCACTGTAACGTTACAATGCTCATGAAATTTCATTTAGAATGGATTGGCTTCCCACAGCCTCCTGACACCAAAATACAACATGGTGGGTGGCTGTGAGTAACTGTGAACCAGTTCTAAAATTTAGATAATGTGTAATTGGAAACAAATGCTGCCTGGTGGATCATCTGTTTGTCTAAATGAACAGTGGCTCTTAATGCTTTGTTTAAACCTTTTAAGAACCTTTGCTGATAAAGTAAGCAAGCCAACACCAGAACTCCAGGTGGAAATGGATTGGATTAGAATGGAGTATGGCATCAGGTTTTCCTCACTGGCTTGTTGTCCATCTGTTCCGTGTTCCCTTACCATATATGTAGCCTGCTGATGCATTTTGCTATTGGATATAGAGGGATTCTCCTAACAGACAGAAAGTGTTGGGTTTCAGGTTGGGTTTGGGCCATTTTTTTGTTGAGCTTGAAGCTTGGGCTGGGTCTTGGTTTTGGTATTTTCAAGTGAAAATGTTCTCTTGATCTCTTTGACTGTGCCAGTAACATGCATCTACCTGTATGTGTGACACGTTTTCCAAGTTGGTACGCAATGCTTAGTGGCAATAGAAAGAGATAGAGTGTAGTCAGTGGGTTGCATTAGCTTGGCAAACTAACAACCAGTTCTGGATGAAGCAACAATATAGCTTTGCCTTAAGCTGGGTCGAGTCTTGAGTGAGATAGTCTGATCTTAAAGTGGCTTTTATGTTTTGGATATCCCTTTTTAGGCCCATGCTGAATGCTACCTACTGTATGTAAATCTCATCCACTTGTGCAATCAGTGTTTACCTCAGATTTATGTTATATAAATTGGTACATGAATATCAGACATTAGCATCCGACTGTACTGTATAACAAGGACAGTTTGGTAGCTGACCCTGACCTGTGGGTGGGGTGTGTTGAGAAATGTGTTTCATTCCTTTTCAAGCTTCAGTGCAGAGTGCTGCTGGACGTTGAATCTCACTCAGCTGTAGCCATGAAAACTATTTTTATTAGTAAAAGTACACAAACAGGATTTTCTCTGGTGTCCATCAGTTTAATGCCATCCTGCTGTACATTTTCAAAACTAACTCCTTGCATAGTTTCTTTTAGTTACCTCTGATCAGCCTTTCAGTGTGAGAATGTGGTATTAGTTTCCCCAGAGCTGGTTTCAGGTTAATATTAAATTTCAGCTTCTTTCCTGTACAGGCTTGGACCTGTTGTATTGGCCACATGCCATGATAATTAGTCACCTAAAGATTTCAGCTCCATATATGACTGTAGACATCAAGACAGGCCATGTAGTTATTTCAACTTTAATCACAAAAACAACAGATAAAGCATTGCTATGAAAGAGACAATTCTCTGTTTTAGGAATTATTAGTGGACCGTCAATCCCACAATTGATTTTAGGGATGCACCGAATGTTCGGCCACCGAAATTAATCGGACGAAAATAGTAAAAAAAGCACGGCAGTGTGGAAGCATTTTAAAGTGTCAGAGAAAGACACAAACCTTGCCGTTTGCAGACACTGTTCTGCTGAATTGTCTCGTAGCACATCCACTCCATCTGTGGCTGACTTCTTAGAAAAGAACCGCTTTGAGTGTTTCTGTCTCTCGTCTGTGAGAAGCTGATTAAGCTAGCTGCACCTACATTTGGAGTGCACACATATTCAAGCCTAACATATTCAAGTGAAACGGCCCAGAGCGAGCTGACAGGCAGGTTAGAGACTTTATCCTGTCGGTTTGTCTCTTTACAAAGACAAGGTGTTGCAGTGTGAGAGTCCTACCTGAAGAGAGGCTGTGAAGTCTTCATGTTACGCCATACAAGAACCACATACAACATTATTTATTATTTAAACTGGGTCGGACTTGATGAATTTAGCACGAGGATACAGATGTGACAACCTCTGTTTTTCAAAATAAGGCGTCTATACAGTATGGAAATAAGATTAATTGGATTATATTCACAGAATGTATAAACATATTAGATGTGTCCATTAAAAGTAAATGGGTACATGTATTTAACTTTATTGGACCCTCTTGGGCCTCGGACTCACTCATCATAGTCTCTCCAAATCCTGTGGGAAAAACTGGGGAAAATTCAAATTTTGACAATTTAATTTATGCAACGGTTAAAAAAAAGGCAAAATAAATGGAAAGAATGTGAATGTACTTGTTTGGTATTCTGCAAATTTTTTCATTATGTTTTGGCTTCGGCCAAGAATTTTCATTTTGGTGCATCCCTAATTTATTTAACAGTAAACTTTTTAAGATGATGTTTTTTCATTGTCACCTTTGAATCTAAATATTGCTGTTTTTTAAAATGACTATCCTTTTTTTTCTCCAAACGCATACAGTCAGTAGGTTGCTTGACAGACACAATTCAAGGCCAAAAATCTCACATGTTTGGTGTGAGCCATACACTGTATAAAAGAAGTGGACGTAGTTACCGTGATGTCACCCGTTAGTTTGTGGACTGACGTTTTGGACGGACAAGACGATGGCGCTAGCACCTAGCTAGGTTAGCTGTTATCTGTAATTCAGGTTAACTATGATTTTAATGGGGATGATAATTTTGGCTAGCTAAAAACAGGCTTAAAACAAAGTGTACTTAATGGAAAAAATTAATAGCTGACGACGCTGGTTAAATTTACACAGTGCAGTGGATAAGAGTCACACAATCACAAGGTAGTCCCACCCTAAAGCATATGCTGCTTCACTGTGTATTTTCTCCTAAATGGGACCATAATCTACTAAATGAACATCATGCTGTATTAAAATAAGAGTTAGACCATAAACTCATTAGGAAAGTGTTTAATGAGGGAATAGAACCAGACTTCTTTTTGCATCCAGAGGAGTCGCCCCCTGCTGGCCGTTAGAAAGAATGAAGATTTAAGTTACTTTCACTTGTGAGAGCCGGGAAGTACCGCTTGGTGTGAGCACCCAGGGCAAACCTTGATCAGGATTGTGTATTAGGATTGGTATGAACTGGATACATTACATACTTTTTTAATACTATATAGACCACAATTAAAGGCTTAAAGTTTAATTCTTGGAGTTGTGGAATTGGTATTGACATGGTAAATTCAGCATAATGTCCATATCCACAGCACTAATTCTATCAGTTAGGTTCCCCCAAACCCTGTCTCATTCCTAGTAAAAAATTCCTTCCACTTGGCTCAGGTTATGACTGCCTTGTGTGTCATTGAAATCCCCATACCAAATACCATCAGTTAGTTACCTAACTTAATAGAGAGTGCTGGCGTTGGTGCTGACCTTAGACCGGCATCTGCGTGAATCATAGATCAGGAGATTTACTTCAGTTCAGAGTATCACTAGCATGTCTCCTCACTGCAGAGAGGAACCTGCATGTTGGTCATCTGGGCTTATGCTCGGGAATATAAATGTAATTACTCACGTGAGGTTATCCCATGTGCACGAGCTAAATGTCAACCTGCCACTTCTGGTTTGTGTCTTTGCTCCTTGTATAATTGTACATTGAACTAGGCATGCAGTTATTGTTTCACTGCCTGTTTCATTAGATAAAATGGAGGTCATGTCTCTAAGATAGAGATGTTATCCACTCTCACTTCTTTTTATTCATTGCACACGTGAAAAAGGTTTAAAACAGACTTTTCCTTTTGTCGGCAGTGATTTCACAGGTAAGGCCCCCCTTGAACAGAATGTTCTGCCCGTTTTTTTCCTAGTACCTGTTTGATCTCACTGTTGTTATTCTCTGAGTCATGCAGTGATGAGCAGTCAGAGTCAAGGCTGTAAAACAATTGAGAGCTTTTCTAACATTTACGCCACCCTCAGTGGTTTCCTGCTACTGGAAACACTATGAAAAATATCTAAAAATAACAACCAGACTCAATCAATCAGGCGTATCGCCCCAGCACAAAAGCAAGCAAAAGATCAGTTTTTAGAACACGGTGTATGTCATGTAAAGTAAAAATATTGTTATTGCTATTTCACCTGCTTCCTGAAGTGCAAATGGAACAAATGTAAAAATCTCTCCCAACCTGCAGATGATAACTGGGAAGGGAAACATTGTTGCTTCCTGTTGATTTCAACCATATCTACATATTTTTCCACTGTTATTGGAAAAGGGGCTAGGGTATTGTAGTGGAATCTTAATATCTGGCCTTTTGCATAAATCACTACCTGTGTTGTGTGAGTATGTACAACATCAAGATGAGTTTTACAATTGTGCATTTTCCATCCTCTATGTCAACATATGATGGACTGTTTTCTGTGGGTTGGCTTTCAGTTGTTGTTTTCATTATTGAGTCATCTGTTTGGTATTGTTGTTTGTTATTTTGGCTTCACCAAACAGTCTTTTACTTATAATACTAAAATACTATAATACAAAAAAATGTCCATCACAATTGCTTAGAGTCCAAGATTAAATTTTCACATGTCTTGTTTGTTCAGCCAAAATCCAAAGATATTTGGTTTACAATGATAGAAAACAGAGAAAAGCAGCAAATACTCTCATATGAGATGCTGGAAAAAGAGAATGTTTAGCAGTAGAGATGAACCAATCGATCGGTAGCTGAATATCCGATCCTGTGCGGGTCAAATTGTGCTCCATTGAAAAGGGACAGAGGTAGCTTTGTAAACCTTTTCTACTTTTACACTGAGCACACCTAGCAAATCACTGCACAAAGCCGGTGTGTTGTTTGGATTGTCAGAAAGTTACAAAAATTGTCAGGCGCTGTGCTCTGTATTCTGCTGTCATGAAGACGGAAGCATTCTGAAGCTCTTAGTCAAGTAACCTGTTAAAAACCAAACTCCTTATCAGTCTAGGTGAAAGTGTCTCAGGGTTTGAGCTGCCTCATGTCTTCACCACAGGTCAGAGTACACAACGTGTGTGCTGTCACGTGCATGCACACCTGCCACATGGATTTATTTGATTTAATCTACTCTGCAGTAGCAACATGTTATCACAATAACCTATGTACGCCTACAGAAACAAAATGCCACTAGATAGAGATAGAGCTGACACCTCCATTAAAAGAATCCATCCATCTTTAATGACAGGGATGATGGAGGGACTGAGCAACAGTCACCTGGCGGTCTTTCAGGCAGCCTTTCAGCTCATTAACATTTCAGCAGCTCATCATCATTGTGTGCAGCTTTGCTGACGTGGATCAGCAAATTTATGTTGGTGGTACAACAGCCCTCCAGCTGAACAGCAGCTGATACATGATATACAGAAACAGGGTGTCCTCTTGGAGGATTTCCCAAAGAGTGAATTATGGTATTAGCTTCTCTTTTCCACTGGGAAAATACCTCGTTTCTATCCTAGATTTTGTTTATAAACATATATTTTCTAAGGACTTAAGGACTATATAGATTTTTGCAACATCATATTTAAGGAAATCTATAGAGAAATCTTTAAGAAAGTAGGGAAATCATTCTATTTATTCACCATAGCATACTCCACATCCAGCAAACTGTTATTTAGAAATAGTATGTAAATGTTAGCTGATGTCTTCGTCACACTGAAAGAACATTAGAAAAAACTTTTGCAGAAATATTCAGATGGGACTCAAAAATAATTTGTGAAAATGAGATGCAGCTGGCATAAGATACAGATTGAGGCGGACTTGTAACAATAGAGTGCAGCACCAGGGGATAATAGCATAAAGAGCAGTGGGAGTTCGGGGAAATCTTCCAAAAACAGACGCAGACCTTATTTGCTTTTGCTTTTGGTTATTTATTTGTTGGTTCAGAGCTCCTGATAGAAAAGTAACTGTTTTGTGCTTTAGGAAAGAGTAATACGGGGGAAATGAGCGGAGGCAGAAAGTATTATGATTATGGGACGGGCTCCAATAGCCTTCCAAGTTAAATACCCTGTTCAGCTCTTGGTATAGCTTTTAGTTTTTAGAAGGGCTGCAGGATTATGTATTTAATCAAAAAAGTACTGCAAGTATGACTGTTGTTGTGGCGTGAGGTTTTGCCCTGATGGTTTGCAGCCTGCTCTCTAAATATCAGCATCGGCCACTGAAAAACCCATATCAGTCGACCACTATAGGTTGAACTTCTTCAACGTGAGGGATGATTTTCAGCTCCCGGTTGTTCTGACTCCACAAGGTCATCAGATGGCTAGTTTCCCACCTGTAGGTGGACTCAGCCCACCTGAGATGAGCCCAATCAGGGTGGTGTCATCTGCAAACTTCAGGAGCTTTACAGAGGTGCAGCTGTTGCCTTAGAGACATGTTTCTCCAGCCTCATCTGCTGCCTGCTGTCAGACAGGAAATGAGGCTATTGCAAATACATTGGTATGAGTGTATATATATTGGCAGATAAATAAATATGTTTGAGGTAAATAGTGTCGCCTTTTTTAGGTCCCAATTATTTAAATAAATCAAATTTCAGGGATCCATATTAAAATGTTTAGATTATGTCTCATGTAAAAAAAACTGTGCTACTGTGCTGTTGTCGGGTTTTTAGAAAAGAAAGTGTTGATTTAAGGATTGTCCTCGAAAAGTTACTATCAGTCAGGCTGTAGACTGTATTGGCAATATCAGTGGTGTAATGAGGCTACCATTCTTTTACAGTGGGGTTTTTTCCAGTTTAACTCTCAGAATTAACAACAGAGAAACCTATATGAATATGAAACGTGAGTGGTATTATGCTTGCTAGTTTACCAGCTGTCATTATGATTTTGTGTTCCACTCAACACAAAGGAATAATAATTACATTAGATCTGGCCAGAGCTCGTCGGCTAATGACTCTACTGATGGTAATGGACAAGTGTGTCCCTCCTCTGGACAGGCCTCTAGTGAGGCAATTACCTGGAATGGCAGGTTTAGCCCAGGCATGACGAGGGAGGATTAATCGAATAATGTCATACCATCCTGTCTGATGTGTTTTTTTTTCCTTGGAGAAAAGATTAACTCATGTTCTTATAAATCTTCTCATTGTCTGTTTTCAGTACACTAGACAACCTTGTTAACACACTTGCAGTTTACCAGGAGATGATTCTCTCTCTAACAGCTGACAGCAGCTTTGATTTCCTGAAACAGAGTGGTGGTGTATGGTTTTGTAGGCTGTTGTTTTTGTAGGTTAGATACATCTGCTTGAGTGACTTAAAGGGAAACATAAACATTACAATGTCTGCTAGACTGTCTGCTGCCTCTTCCTTCCTGCACACACTGAAACTCGAACACATGAAGAAAGTTCCGCCCACATACTCTGAGCTGAGTACCCCCATTCCACAAACAAACAAGAAACAGCGAAAACTGTGGCTCCATGTCAGCCCATCAGGGAATTAGTTTAAAGTGTTTAGTATAACTCTGCAGGTGTGTTAGGATGTTTTATGTGGAATGCTGTGCTGCACTGACGTTATGACTACACTACAGCTAATGAACGATAAGTTAGCTGGCCTGAGAGCAGCTGCACACACTTGTTTTAGTTTGTGGGTTTCCAGCTTGCAGTGATATATTGGTTGAAATTGTAAGTAGTGTGTGGATTGTGTGTGTAGATCAGAAGTTCTCAACCTTTGTTGGGCCAGCGTCCCTCTATCCATTATCCAGGTCCCTCACAGCCTCTTGGAGTTTAAAGATTTGCTTTTGTTTGTGTTGTTTTGAATATATCTATACACATTGTATGACAAGATAATATCGATTAGAATCTTTAAACTTCTCTATCTGATGTTAAATAAATTATAGAGACAAACTAGTGATCACTCACCGCATGAACACATAGCCTTTTCATGGAACTTGCGTGGTCCCTGATCCCTGAACTCTACTATGACAACACTGTACTGTAATGTGTTATTGAGCAGGTGTACAATCAGCTGTCTGCCTTTCAGTGACCCTGTCCAATCAATGAAGAACAGCTACAGCAGTACAGACACACACAGTGAAACCCTTTGAAGCAGAAGATTCTCTCTTTACTTAAAGGGAATGGAATTTATAGCAGCTTTGGTGTGTATCCATGCCTTGTGTAACCTTTGTGTGTCCAAGGTAATGTCTCTGTTCTGAAATCAAATTTCCCCCAAACAAATGACAGTTAACTTCACCGGTCTGTGTGTAATATGGAAAGTATGGCTGTGGTCGACTTATCATCCACCCCTGCAGCTCTACTGAGCGTTGTGGCATGTTTAAGCTCATTGTTTGTTATTGGTTTTATTGCTCATTAACTATTTCATTCATGTCCCATGACTGCATGTTTTGTGCCCAAGTATTATTTGAACCACCAGAATTTAATTTCCAATTCTAGTAAACTTCCTGAGATGTCTGGCTGAATGTTGGGAAAATGGTGTATTTACAGTTGATGACATATTTTATCCACAAAAAGCATTATTATATTAGCACTTGTATTATTGCACATGCATCACAAGGTGTAGTACATACGTATTTGTGTGTGTGTGTGTGTGTGTGTCTATATACATGTGTGAATGTAGGCTATGTTATATTTATGTGTTTATACCTGTGAGGGATAATGCCCAACAAGGTGCCCATTATCAGAAATTAATACCCGATGGGGAGGCCAGAACTGCCCGACGCACAGCGAAGGGAATTATCCCACTTATAGAATGATCACTTGCCAAAGAAAAAAAGTTAAGACCATTAATCTAGTAATTTAATGCATTTTATAAAATCCAAGTTTTTCACAAGCCATAACTCTGTTACCTGATTACACCGGAGGCTTTGACTCATACCTAAAACAATCTATATCAATTGTTCCCTTAAACTGAGACAAATTAGACCACGGACCTCAATTTGATTAGATTTTTTCCCAGGGTCTCCCATCTGATAGGATTTTTTCTTTTGTATGTTTTATTACAGAAAGTATATATAACCCTTGACGAAAATACGTTTTTTTTCATTGTGTTACTGATGGATGGAATGTATAGTGAAAATAAATTATTCCCCTTTTTAGCTGGGGACCCCCTGGGGGAGAGTGGGGGAGAACCACTGATCTATGGGCCTACCAGCTCATAAGGTTCTTATATAATAGGAACGTGCACTACTCTAGTCCGTTCAGCTCATAGAACCCTTTGGCTCAGCTATGATCCAGAAAGCTAACTTTATGCTAGCAAGATTAGAACTCAATAACATTGTGGTTGAAAAACAGCCTAATTTGACATTATTTATAACAACAAGACTAGCTAGCTATCCAGCCACGTCATTGTTCTCAAATCAGTATCAAGATTTTACAGTTATGTGTACTCCCGGAAGTTCCGAGTTTATTGATGTGTGAGATCCCTTACATGATACAAAGTATCATTTAGCTCAGAGGGGCAGGGTTTTTCTTGGAACTTGTGGTCACCATCCTGTGGTGTTCAGAGGATGAGGCACTGAGGGACCAATCTTGGAACCCAATGTAAATCGTCTGACACTGATTTAGCATCTGGGTGTAACGGCCATTTTTTCCGCTCCTCTGTGTTGGCCATTTTTTACAGATGTTAAATGCAGATAAATTAATTATAAAAAGCTAATAAAAAGCTCATCTCTAGGGTTCCGAGATTGATTAAAAGCTTAATTTGTGAAGAAGAATGGATGGTATTAATATGGTAAACGATGCTCCCTTCTTCTCTGTTTAAGAAAGTACTTGATTCTATTGGCCCAAGTATTCTGTCTATTATGAATATTAGTTTGTCATCTGGTGTTGTTCCGGTTAGTTTTAAGCATGCGGTTATTCAGCCCCTTTTTTAAAAAAATGATTTAGACACCTCTGACATGAGTAGTTTTGGTCCAATTTCAAAATTACCTTTTATTTCTAAGATATTGGAGAAAATTGTAAATGCACAACTTAATGACTTCTTAATGAGGAATAA
>JAPMOB010214989.1:0-13721 GCA_029875015.1 Lepomis gibbosus
GCTGGACCACCTTAAAGACCAGGCAGAGAGGGAAGAGGAAAATTCAAGCCAGGCAATTCATTCTTTAAAGCAATATTTTACAACCAAACCCTTTAAAAGCACAAATACCTATAGTTTACACTTATGTTCAATTATTAATATATTTATTATTAAAAAAACAAGAAAAAGAACATTTCAGTGTACATATACAACATATATACATCTATTTATCACTATCCATCTCATACTATCTATCTATCTCATATTATCTACATCATACTATCATAAAATCTATCTTTCTTGTACTATCTATCTCATATCTCACTTTACTGACTAGATATCTCTATGTAGTCATGTTCATCCAAAAATTCTGGCAGCTGCTCAGGAGCTGAAAGCTGGGTAGCAAGTCTTCCACGGATGGCATTCCCGGACAAGTCCCTCTAATCCACTTCAGCAAGGACAGGGTCAACGTCATCTGGGCCCAGGCCTTCCTCCTCTGCTGCCTCCTCCTACTCCTCCTCCTCCAGGATATCATCTGCTGCCACACATAGGTTGTGGAGGATGCAGCAGGCACCAGTCACCTTGGGGGCTTACAGAGGCCAGATCTCCAGGGCCCTGAAAAAGATGGAGCGCCACCATGTTCTGAGGACACCAAAGATGCGCTCACTGATGTTTCTTACCCTTGCATGGTGCCTGTTGTACTTGGCTTCAACCTGACCTGTTAATCAAAATTCAGGTAGAAAATTAATGGTGCATTTCAAAGTCATCAAATTAAAAATTTGCTGTGTGTGTGTGTTTAATGGGAATGAGAGGGTGATCTTACTTACTATAGGCTGCCAGTATGGTGTCATGATTTCCACAGGATGCCGCAGGCGTCCCAGCCTTTCTGTGTGGAGTTTGCATGTTCTCCCCATGTCTGCGTGGGTTTGCTCCGGCTTCCTCCCACTGTCCTTAGACATGCGGACTAATTGGTGATTCTTGGTGTGCCTGGTTGTTTGTCTGTGTGTGTGTCCCTGCAATGGACTGGTGACCTGTCCAAGATGTTCCCTGCCTTTGGCTGATGTCAGCTGGGAATGGCTCCAGCCCCCTGCAACTCTGTATGCAGGATGAGCAGTTGACGATGGATGGATGACACTTTTGATTAAATTAATGTTAACTTCTACATAAACCTTGTGTGTGTTTATTCAAGTACTACATGTGAAGTTTAAGGGAACTCCTACATAATTCTTCTGTGTGTATATATGTATTATACTTACACATTTCAATTTAGTTATCAGAAAGCAACACGTACAAGAACTGTTCTGGAAAATGTATTTGTAGATTTATTATGGAAAATTTATTTGTAGATTTATTATAAGTCTATACAATGGTAGGCCAATAGTAATTTTGACATAACAACAGCAAGACCTGCTGTTAAAAAAAAAAACAACGGCTAATGACAGTGCACAAGGTTTTTCCAGTGTAATAAACCTAACTGTACTATAAAGGCTAAAATAATAATAAATAAGGCGTTCCACTGCAATAAGTATTTCTACTAGAGTAATTTAAAATACATTTTAAAATAATCTTGAAAAACATAGATTGCTATTCAAAAGAGCATTTTATCAAATACTTAGTGATGATATCATAGGAGTGTCAAATACCAGTCTGAACAATACAACCTCAAGTTACATGTTTACATATTTGGACATGGTCCTCCTCCCCTAACTGCTGACTGACTAACGCCATGATGCACACAAGATGCTCCATCTTCCAAGCACATAGGAAACAATTATAATGCTGTTCACCATTTATAATCTCAATATACACACATATACATTTCCTTCCAAGAACATCTTAAAGTTCTAAGAAGGGACCTGGATTACAGCTATGGCTGGGCAATAAAACAATAATGGTAGTTATCATAATTTTCCTACAATGACAATATAATAAATAAGCTAGGCTATGAAGGAATACAGTAGAAAATGAAGAAGGATGAGAGACTGATCCTCTCCCTCTGTGACTTCCCTGAAATATATTTTATATATTTCATAACAGGATATATAACAGGACATTAACAGGAGGGCGTTTACATGACTAGATTTATCAGCTATATGCCAGGCAAAATGATGTTTCCTTCTACTGTTGCACAAGCGCATAGCCCGCTTTTGATCTAATAAAGTTTATTTGATTTTTTTACATTAACTTTATATTAAGCATGTTTAGTTTTGTGTTTAATTATTTTAACTACATACACTTTTGACATTTTAAATTGTAGTTACATGTTACATTAAACTTCATATTTATGATGACCAAAAATCATTCTTTAAAGTTTACTCCATGTGTGTACATGTAGTTCATATTTATTATATTTACGTTGTGTTTAATTATTTGAATAAATAAACTTTTGATTTCATGTATTTCAGCGACATTTTACTTAAAAGTATTGCTTCATGTTTATGACAGCCAAGAATATTTTTTTGGAGTGCAGAAAGTTTGGGGGGCGGGGTTATTTGTTTGGCGTCATAATTTATGCTGCCTAGTGTAAACAGTCCATTGGCTGAATCTTTCTGATGGGGGTTCCCTGCCCCAGACTGCAGGGGTAAAACAATAAATAGAACCTATCACTTTAAATCTTCAATCTCTGGTACAGCAGAGATCATAAACTATTAGATAGTGAAGCGTGGGAAGTAACACCACTATAAGTTACACTTGGGGTATATCAGAACAGTTTATAGCCGGATACTCGTAGTAATTTATTACAAATAATTCTGTCTACATAGATAGGTCTTTCATAAGGTAAGTTAGCCATCCTCCAAGCTAAATCACCTATGAGACGGCTGACAAGCTAACAGTACCAGCTAATGTTAAGTGTTAGCTGCATTGTCTAGTGGAAACAACGACTACTCGATAGACAGATTGTAATTATTTAAAATTGCCAACTATGTGTGTCGCTACACTACAAATAGCCCACCTAAGTTATCTAGCTAAAAATTATGCGATCAGGCAAATTTGTCAAATTTTCCTTCCTTTGTTTTCTTTGAGCTAGCATAGCATTCAACTTGTTTCAGTGATACTGGTTAGTGTATGTGGGAATGATTTATTTTAAAGTTTGAGTAAGCGTTGCACTGCCAACGGGTTGTACCGATTATGAGCCAATCAATTATAAATTAATAACGTAGTTGGTATAACGTTAGTAAGTTTTCAGAGCCTGGCACACACTTTACAACGGCTATCATCAACGTCATGTCAGCTTGACGGGTTTCCCCTTTTACGATCGGCGTGCGATTTTTGTGTGAAAGTACAGCAAAGCAACATCTTTGCAGTTGTCCGCTTTTCTGTGTTGACCGAAACAGCAATGTCTTACATGAAATATGTTACTCAAGCATGTTGCAAAAGTGATCATCGGCTGAAGGAAAAACGACGACGCCACAAGTTAGCTTGAGCTAACGTTAGCTAACTAGCAGTCGCAAGCTTGGCGTTGCTTTTCCGTTTGCCGGGCTAGTGTTAGCCATTTAAGATGACAGCGAAGAGGCCGGCAGTTTAGAGTTAATATTCCTTCAGTTGTTATACAGAATACATAACGTTGGCTTAGTTGACAGTGTAGGCGCACATTGCTGCTGAGATTTCTAGAAATAATGATGTACATAATTAATCTGCAACGTTGCATGGCTAAAAAAAATATGCGACAAATGTGAGACATGGGTGAAAATGTTGTTAGCATAGACAGGAAAGGCCCAACTCGTACACTAGGCCGCTTATCTAACTTAAAAGCGATGTACAGGTGTGTGTGTAACACATTTACGTGATGTATACTTTGAAAAGAATGATTTAATTGTAGTAAAGTTGGTTTTCTCCGCTGCCTAACTTGAACACCTGCATCAGTCGTTTCCCTTTTTATCCACAGCCGGTTTCCCTCTTTGTCTCATTGGATGAACGTGATGGCGCAGTTGAATGTTAGCTAGTGTGTTAGCCAGCTAGCCAAACAGTCAGCTGTCTTGGGTCTACCATGGGATTGATGTGGGTCAGTTAAAAAAATTAGCCTAATGAGACAAAGAAAGTGAAACGTCTTTTTGTACTTCCTGTATCTGAAGCTCACACGCATCTATGTTGTTTACCTGAGGCACAATACACGGTTAGGTGTACTAATGTGGACTTCCTTAAAATAGCCTGACCTAAACAATTCATGTAACGCGTTAGCTGTCCAACTGACTAAACTTAATTTTTCAATCAGTTGCTTATTCATTAAATATGCCTACCTTGAACTAATGTACTTTCTGTTTTGGAAAGGTGTACTTTAAAGTTCATTTTGAACCTACAGTTAGTTTGTGGTGCTGGTGAATTGAATTGCGTTACGCAGAGTCAGAAAATATTAGTAACACGTCTCGCTATAAATCAATACAATTCACCAGAACCATAAGCTACAGCCTTTAAAGGAACAAAATTATATGCAGGACTGTATAAACCTGCAATATTCTGTAGTTTACCTACTAAATGTGCACTTGCCAACTCAGTGCATGTTCATAAACTCCTACTTCTAGATAGCATTACTATAAATAAATTCATGTTTATCTTGTGTTTCAGCACTTAATATTGTTTACCAAAGAAATGGTGATGGAGAAGCCAAGTCCCCTGCTTGTAGGGCGGGAGTTTGTGAGGCAGTATTACACACTCTTAAACAAAGCGCCAGATTTCCTGCACAGGTAATTACTAAAATATGATATGGTAGACACTAAATCTGTAGGTATTTGTAATATTCTTAACTGCCATATTGTTTTACCATTAGGTTCTATGGGAGGAATTCTTCCTATGTTCATGGAGGACTTGACCCAAGTGGGAAGCTGGCGGAAGCAGTGTACGGGCAGGCGGTATGTTCTGTGGACCATTAACGAAGATTTACATTGAAAATACTGTCTATCAGGTGTCCGGTACAAGATCACTCACAGTTGTGATGAAATAACTTTTAATGAAATTGAACGTAGCACAAAGCCAATCATTAAGAGCATTTAAGGAAAGAATAAATGTAGGAGAAAGCAGTGCTGACCTTATCGCATTGTATAAATCGTTTTGCCTTTTTGGTAACAACTTTATATTTCCAAATATCAGCATTTCTGTTGAGTCTGACAAAATATGTCCTTTCAGGCTTGAGCTGAGTTAATATTGTAAAGAAGTAAATGACCCTTGGGGAATCGGATTTTTAACAATGTTCTGTAAAATAACAACAAAAAGATGGTTGTTATTTTTTAATTTTTTTTTAAGTACCGGAAAGTATGGATTTTTACTTTGTTCATTTGTTTTTATCACTATTCTTTGCTTCATTGATTATTTTTTAATTTTTTATTTACATGTTCAAAATAAAGATATGAAATCAAAATCAACGATTGTGGTAATAATCGGTTAAATGCAAAATGGCAGACAAATAGCCTCAAATATCTTTTTAATTACAAGATGTTGGACTTGATTTTGACCATTTTTTTCCTCCATTTATTTTTGTTTATCCACTTGCATCTCTTAGGAAATCCACAAGAAGGTCATGTCCCTGCAGTTTAGTGAATGCCACACAAAGATCAGGCATGTGGATGCCCATGCCACACTGAGTGATGGAGTGGTGGTGCAAGTCCTCGGAGAACTGTCCAACAATGGTCAGCCCATGAGGAAGTTCATGCAAACGTTTGTGCTTGCTCCAGAGGTGAGTACCTCTACTTTTCTGTAATGTTAACAGGCTTTATGTTTAACTAATAACTAATAACAGTAATGAATAATTATTTAGGGCAATTTATGTCTTGACTGTTAACTGTAAATTAGAATTTTGGGTTTTAGTGGCTCAAATTGAGCTCATAACAGGAGATGAGTTGCTGTCAGTGTAAAGAATATACTCAAAATTTAAAAATGCACCTGTGTGCCGAAAATAAATAACATGGTCCTTCGATTTAATATGTGCTGGATAGTATTTTTAAAATTGACACCCTTGAACACTGAAATGTGTGTGGATTTTCTTTCTGTTTGCATGACAAATTTCCTTAGGGTTCGGTGGCAAACAAGTTCTACGTTCACAATGATATCTTCCGCTACGAGGATGAGGTTTTTGGAGACTCTGAAGCGGAGCTTGATGAGGGTAAGATGGTAACTAATATTTCATGCAGTTTTTGATGGTGGTTTAGTGGTTAAATGTAATGGTGTTGCTGGGAATAACTTTTCTATTTGTTTATTTCTCTCTCTTAGAATCAGAGGAGGAAGTTGAAGAGGAGCCAGAGGAGAGGCAGCAATCCCCTGAACCACTGCAAGAAAGCCCCAACAGCACCACCTATTATGAACCTCACCCTGTCACGTATGCTAAAACTTTTATCATAACTTCAGTAATACAGAGGGGGCACAAATTAAAGGAAAAAGCTTAACAAAAGAGTGGAGAAACATATCAAATGCTGATGCTTACGTGCACCAGGGCTCGTGAATAAAATGCTACGTCCTTTACAGTCACCTCAACCCAATTTCACACCTGTCAATGATGATTTCTTTGATTAGCAACGCGTGAGACAAGGCGTCCACCTCCGTCCCCATAAGACCAAATGATATGTTATAAAGTTTACTCTTCAAATCTATTTAGTGATGTCTGGGACTGTCTCTGGAGCTGTACAATCTTTTGTTATGTCTGGCTATCTTTTGTTTTTTTGCTTTTATCTGCTGTTCTCAGGTCTCTCTTGCAAAACAGATCTTGATCCCAATGAGATTACATGGTTTTCCCTTCTATTTAGCATTCAGGCGTAGTGGAGACGGTGAAATAGGTGAAGTGACGACATCTAGTTTGCAATGATGCTTAAAATTTGGCAAATTCTTTTGGCAACATATCTACTGGCTAAGACGGCTGAATCACATCAGCAGCAGAGGCAGGAGAAGGACAGCAGGAAGGACTGATACAGATGTCTTTGCTTTTTCCCCCCTAGTCTTCACTCAGTATTTTGATGTCAGGAAGGGGATTTATTTTCTGGCATTTTAGATTTTTTTTTTTTTTTTTTTTNGGGAGATATTGAGTGAATGTAGTGACTTAGTTGTTTTTAAACTTTACTGTTGTCTGGAAACATTTTTTTATATTTAAAATATAAATCAATTCTCTTTAGTTTTGTTTTTTTGTTTGTTTTTTTAAAAAAATATAATTTAAAAATCCCAATTCTTAAGTAATAAAAAACAACCAAGCAGATAAGATTTAGATAAAGATATAATCCCTATCTACAGCTGGTTAGTGGTTTCATCCAGACTTTGGGAGGATGAGAAAATCGCACTTCAAATCCCTTCACCATAAGCCGTGTTTAACTAATGTTATTTTGTGATTATTTTTTATGGCACACAGTGCCAGTATTCACAAAAATGTGAAGAATTACTTCGAGACCCCCACTGACTTTATCACTGAGCATATTTGTTTTAAAAAATAAAATCTTGCTAAGGTTGCAGTGTAATGTGAAAAACTACAACCTGTGATTTTTTTAAAAATGAATATATCATATTAATATAATAGTAGTCTAAAATTTTGTGAAAATACATAGTTTTTAGTCAAATAACAGGACCCCAAGCCCTGCGACCACATGACTGCCCCTACCAAACAAAGGTAGTGTATATAAATGAGCGAATATCTTGTGGGGAATGGTGTTCATCCCTGCAATAGAGCTCCATAGACTTGGGAAGGGACACTTTACCTTGTCTGGACTAAGACTAATACTTCATGCTGGATTTTCCTTTAATTTGTGACCCATCTTTATTTATAGTGTTTCCCTTCAAAATGTATTATTTACCTTCAGATCCTACATAAAGCGTTTTGCATATAAACTTTTGTGGATGTGATTGCATGCTTATTTGTGCTCTGTAGTAATGGAGTAGAGGAGCCCATGGAGGAGCCAGCCCCTGAACCCGAGCCAGAGCCTGAACCAGAGCCCAAAGTAGAGGAGATAAAGCCTGAAGCAGATGAGAAGGTTCTTGATGAGATGGAGGAGAAAGCACCTTCACCGGTCCCTGTGGAGTCCCCACCTAACACCCAGGAGCCTTCCAAGGTAAGGCTGTGTCTCTATAGCCCCTTTCACACTGGACAAAAAACAGGGTAACACACTCTAACATCTAGTTTTTGTCTTCAGTGGGAAAGGGTACTATCGGCATTAATTCCTGGGTCAAATCACTCTCTAGTAGATACGGGCATTTATTGGCTCTGATCGGCAATAATAGAAACGTTACGCCTGGGTGGACACTAAAACTTTTTGCCCCTTTTCTGGCGCAACTTTATGTAGTATTATCATGCTAAGCTAACAGTCTGTCAGCTGTGTGACTTTATATCTGCACTGTGGCGTCTTTCAAAACGCCCTAACACCATGAACACCCCACTCACCTGCCCAGCACGGTGCTGTTAACCAGAAATACTGTGGCTACACCTTATTTGTACACAGTTTATGGTCTACACACATCAACCACTGTAACATTGCCACTGGCCACCTTACTACTTTCTACTGTTTACTAACCCTGTTTAATGATGCATTTGTGATGTCGAACATGACACATCTGAAAAAACTTTTTTTATTCAAACTGAAGTGCCAAAATGACTCTAATTACACTTCAGTTCTTTGTTTGATGCATCAGCGATGCTATATTAAAAAAAGCTGTGTTTGTCATGGATGTTAAGCAACTTGAAGAAGATTTCCTCCCACACAGGAAGAGTTTATATTATTATCAAAATAATTTTGTGATGCACTGTCCAGTTGCATGTTATCTGATCCTGCCTAAAGGTACCATTACTAATATTGGACTGTGGCATTGAGTGGTTATTGTTGCAGCCCTAACAATGCGCTACTGCATCCCTCACAGTCCTCGTGGGCCTCTGTGACCAGTAAAAACCTGCCTCCTACCGGCACAGTCGCCTCCTCTGGAATCTCACCCCATGTTGTTAAAGCTCCAAGCTCACAGGTAACCAACTACCAGTGGACACAAAATTTGCAGAATATCAAAACATTTTTATAATAAAATGAACTGACACCGAACAGAAATGGGTCTCTGTATAGGAGTCTACCACAATGTTTATTTCTAACATGCATTAAAGGTTAGACCGTGGATAAACAGCGGCATTAGATTTTTAGTTGAAGTTTGTGTGAGGCGCACCTTTGACAGAACAGTGAGAGTGCTGGTTCATTTTGTGCAGTGCCTCTTCTATTGTGCAGTACTCAGTTGATTGTGTCTTTATCGCTTAAAGAAATTTCTTTGTTCAAAAACTTTATGAAAACGTGTTGCCAATATACTGTATTCCATTAAGTCTCATTATTTCAAGACTTCCTTTGACTTTTTTAATGGATTTATACATCAGTTTTGTCTGGCCATGGCTATTTAAACATGGCTCACTAAGTCCCTATAGAAGTAGGTGATATTATTGAAGTCCTCTATCACAGTATAAATTATTTCATATCGCCATATAATTATCTTGAAAATATGCAATAAAAATGAATGTCCTCAGAGTTATATAAAATGGGTAAAGGGGACAAAAGTGTGCTCAGAAAGAGGAAGTTGTAATTCTGTTTTAATTACCCAAAGCATTGCTGCAAAGTGACTTAAGACCAGAGGTGGGTAGGAACGGGTTACATGTACTTATTGTTTTGTACAATTTCAGTAAATTGTACTAGCCAGAGTAGTATTGATGTTATACTTTTACTTGAGTAGACTTTCAGAGAAAAATCATTACTTTTACTCTGTTACAGTTGGATACTTTCATTTCACTACTTTGCTACTTATTTATTTTATGCATTCATGATCTGTTAAGAGGTGTAGGTGGTCAGCTGGTCCCAAGTCTGCTAATGCTTTGTTATCCGATCGCTCACCTCCACATGAATCTGTTCAGCGGAATGATGGCTGAAGCGACATCGTGGAAGTATTCCTTTCAAATGGCGCAAGCAGCTAATATTTACAGATGAAAATTTATTGTCTCTTCCCAGGGCATCCAATACTGACGTGTAGTCTTAGGCTGATGATACACGGGGCAACTTTTTGAGCAATGTTGCTGGGCAATCTTGCTAGTGGCAGGTCCGACTATGTTTTAAATGTATAGCGGCGGTGCGGGGCGCCTGGTGGGGGAAGGGGATTACGGTTGTAATCTTTACTCATTACCATTGACAACAACGTTGCCCTGCACGATGGCTTTAAAAGTGGCTCAGTGTATCATCAGCCTTTGGCATCATGGGATAAGACCGGGCTGGCTGCATGGTGCACAAAATTTTCATATGTAAATATTAGCTGCCAGCACTATTTGTTGGTGCAGCAGGCTCAGGTTGTAAAGTCCGTAACGTTACATCAGAGAACTGAGCTGACACTGAGCTGAGTTTAATAGTTAATAGCTACACACAGCAGAGATGGGGACTGGAGTTAGAGACTCGGACTCGAGTGCGACTTAAATTGCACGCCCAGTGACTTCAGACTCTACTTGAGACTCGTCCTCAAAAGACTTCAGAATCTACTCGGACTCGAGGCACGGGACTCGTCAACAATGTTTGTTTTAGGAAACGTCTGAGCTGGCTTCCTGCATTACCTATAACCTGCCTACATAACACGCAGCATCTGCTGCGCGCGTCCGCGCGTGAGAAAGTACAACAAACAGCGGCTGAGCCATTTATCATAAACTTTGGCTTTAAAACTTCAGACAAGACCCAAACAAAGAAGCGCTGAACACAAATAGGTTAGTAACCTGTGGTGAGTAAATATGTTTAGCTCAGCATTGGCCATCAAACGTTAGCTTGCTTCTTGCTTCAGCTACGACCTACGAGAGGTTAACTCCGACTGTCGTACGTTTTGAAAAGACAAATGAGCGTTTGTTTACTTGCCAAACTTGTGGTGGTCGAACGTAATCATTTGCGTCCCGCTGGCTGCCATCACCTTAATTATTGTCGTTGGCTGGAAAGAGGTTACAGGTATATTGTTGATCATGTAACCTTACAGTTTTATTTAGTTAGAACATTACACTGGTTTGATAGTCTGCAGGGTTTGTTGATTTACAGTAGTTTAAGCTTTCATTGATTGCATTGCACATTACATGGTTGTGCTCTGTAAGTTAAAAAAAGCTTGCAGCTTTATTGTTGACCATGCAACTTTACAGTTTTATTTAGTAAACTTTACACTGGGTTTGAAAATCAATAGGTTTTGTTGACTTACAGTAGTTTAGAAGCTGTCATTAATTGTAGACACATTGTACATTAGGCTACATGGTTGTGCTCTGTAAGTTACAGACAGGTTTATTGTTGACTATGCAACATCAGTTTTATTGAGTTAACGTTTAAGAGTCTTGGAGTGTTTTGACTTAAAGTAGTTAATAAGCCGTCAATAATTGCATTGTACATTACATGGTTGTGTTCTGTAAATGAAAAACAGGTTACAGTCTGAGTATTCCTTATAGCTATGCAGTTTTATTAGAATAACCTGGATGGAACGCACAGGTGATACAACATTTGTAATAACCACGAGAGACTTGATTTGGACTCTAGCTCAGAGACTTTACTTGAACTCTAGCTCAAAGACTTGTGAGCATCTCTGACGCACAGTATATCATGCTTCATGGTGTAGCCTGATGACGAGAGACCAACTTATGCCCACACACACAAACTACTTTTCATGCAGATGTGACTGATGTTTCAACCATAGATTATCTTCCTCAGGTAAAAGTGAAGAAGAGAACACACCTGTATTTAATAGGCAATACATTATGAAACATCCCAGCATTGTTACTTATTTACTAAATCATAATTTATTATAGGTGACAACAAGTAAGAATGTGTTGTGTTTTTTTTTTTAACAATCTTTACTTATCTGTGTACAGACTATAATATTAATGTAGTACTTTGTGATCACACTTGAGAGCTGCACACTGGGAATATTGTGTCTATGTGGCAGGTTATCTAATAAGGAGGTGACTTGTCATTTCATCACAAATAAATACATGTGTATTTTTGTACACATTATTTTAGCAACCCACCAGTTGCTAAAATAATTCTATCCACAGCCACATCAAATAAAAGACTTGGGGAACAAGTGTGTTTTCATATATTTTATTTTTATTTTTTATTCAGTTACTTGCTACTCAAGTAATTGTTTCGAAATACTTCAGTGCTCTTAATCAAATCGTTATTTTTATGACCACTTTTACTTCTACTTGAGTACTTTTATTTGCAAAGTAATGTTTCTTTTACTTAAGTATAGTTTTTGGCTACTCTACCCACCTCTGCTTGAGACTAAAACACATTACCAGCTCAGGCTGGGTGACTTAAACTCATTCTCTGGAGAAACATGTTTAAACAATGATGAAAGGGATGTGTGGTTCATTGAGTCTTTTGTTTATAACAGCCCAGAGTTGAAGCCAAGCCCGAGACACAAACAGCACCTCTACGGCCCAGAGACCAGCGCACACGCGACAGACCACCCTTCACTCAGCGTGGTCCCAGACCTGGTAATACTTACAGTAACACTCCTTGGCAAGAAAAGGGGTTTATCACTTTCAAGCTTTTCTTTTGGCTTATTCTTACACCTTGCATGTTTCTGTCACAATCAGATGGTGTTGCATCTTCAGAGTCACAAACGGTGAAACCACACTTGAGTTTTGTTAACAAAGGTAAACATGACTGTTTAAGTACTGTCTAAAGTGATCTATAATCCTGTTTCATGATATTCTGTATGAGAATGTTATTCAGACTTACACATGACATATGTTTCACTTGATGCCAGGAATTTTACTTGAAGCAGATAACTCACGAGTTTGCCTGTTGTTGTGACCTGCAGGTGGCAGAGTAGATGGCGAATCTGGGGACATTGACAGCAGACGGATCGTTCGGTACCCAGACAGCCATCAGCTTTTTGTTGGCAATCTCCCGCATGACATTGACGAGAGCGAGCTTAAGGACTTCTTCATGAGTATGTTTTCATAAAAAGCAATACATTGTAGATACATTTGCATGTCCAGTAAAATGTGCTTTTTGAGGGCGATTAAATTACACATTTGTTCTTACAGCATATGGAAATGTTGTGGAGCTGCGGATCAACACCAAGGGCGTTGGTGGGAAGCTGCCCAACTTTGGATTTGTGGTCTTTGACGACTCTGATCCTGTGCAAAGAATCCTGGGGGCCAAGGTAGAAGGGGCATGTATTGACATTTCATTACCCACTTTCATTCTTTCGGTGGTGGTTTGGTGATACACATCTCTATATTTAATTATTTTGACCATGAATCTGACACAGTAGGAGAAAGCCCTATAGAGCATGAAATACTTAAAGCCACTGTACTCATGTATGTTTTCCCATTTTCACGGCGGTAACAAATCATGACCAATTTAAACATTAGTTTAAAAAAAGCAACCAACAAAACAAGGAGCTGTTACAACAAGTGAGACAAAACATGAACCACACAGTGGTTTATACTGCTATAACAAAATAAGCAAACAAAATATTTTGCTTATTAGTTGTGAGCTGAGCATCTTCTTCCTTTGTGAGGGGGTGGAAAGGCAAACCAACCAGGAGTGGTCTGCAACATTAGGATAGACCAGTAAGCCCAGTTTGTGTAAATGGATCTGTGAGAAAAGCAAAAATAGTGCACAATAATTTAGTACTTTTGAGACAGGATTTTATAGCTTTGGAAAGTTAACACCACACCATAATTGTGTCTTTCATCACAACAATCATGAGGTAAACAGTAGAAGTGCTCTGCTCTCATTACATTGTAATCCACCAGGATTGCACATACTGTATTTGCATGTATTTGACTT